>CAUEEP010000078.1:515000-585652 GCA_958450365.1 Mesorhabditis belari
GGAATTGGCTTCGTTACAAGCCTAGTTCCAAAGAAATATCATGTTGTTATTCAAAAAATTCGAGTTCTCGGATTAAAAATCGATTTTACAAGCTATCACATCAGTCCTAACGGAGAATTTAAAACTTTAAAACATTGGGAAATTATGATTTTCATCACCTACGATATGAGATTAATGGCGAAACGAAAAACTGACGAAAGGCTACGTTAGCTTTCCAAATTACCCACCTTTTAGAAGAGCTTTTCAAGTTTTAGAGAATTTAGAAAGCACATTTACTCATTGAAATGCTTTAGTATCTTTACAAATCACTATATTTTCGCTTTTCTCAATATTTTCATAACTTTTCAGAGCATCTCTATGCTACTAGAAGTCACTTTGTTTTTACTATCTCCAGAGCTCTATTTTTCTGCACTCGCCGGCCGAATACTCGGCCCATGGGACACTGTATTCAATTTTGGAGTCAAACAAGGATTTGTGAGTTAACTTGGCTTTGAAAAAAGGTTATCGGACAGTTCATTCGCTTTGCCATTGGCATTCTAAGTTTGAGCTCAAATTTCTTGGTGTTGGACTGTCCAATTTGAATAGTTTTTGTACAAATCGATATCTTTGTCAAACTAAAATCGGGTAAATGATTACAAACCAATAGTGAGCTGAGTGAACAGTTATTTGGGTTCTTCTAGATTTTGATCCAACGGCAAGGACTCTTGTATTCAAATCTGGTTATCGGACATTTTATACGCGCGTATAAAAGGTCCCACAATGACTCCGCCCCTTTGCCATTGGCATTCTAAGTTTGAGCTCAAATATCTCGGCTTTGAGCTGTTAAATTTCAATCTTTTTGGTATCATTAGATGCGCCAAGTCTTTCTCTATCGATTGGTACAAAAACTATTTGAATTGGACAGCCCAACACCAAGATGGTTGAGTTCAAAGTTAGATTGCCAATGGCTAAGGGGCCGGCGCGTATAAAAGGTCTTTCTGACCCGACCCCTTTGCCAATGACAATCTAACTTTGAGCTCAAATTTCTTGGTGTTGGACTGTCCAATTTAAATCCTCTTGGTATCATTAGATGTGCCAAGTCTTTCTCTATCGATTGGTACAAAAACTATTTAAATTGGACAGCCCAACACCAAGATATTTGAGCTTAAAGTTGGATTGCCAATGGCAAAGGCGGCAGGACGCGTATCAAATGTCCCAGAATCGAAAAAATACTTCCCCAATCCTTTTCAGTCACTTGGAGGCTTATTGACGGTGATCACAAATCTCGCCGTCACTCAACTATTCAGTTTCAAACACCAAAAACTCATGAACAACGATTATCGCATGAAGTAGTGAACCGACTTTAGTTTCAATTTTTAAACTTTTAGAGTCGAATCAAAGACTTGGATTGTGTTGATGATCTTCATGTACACTGTTCACGGTTCATTGATTGTGTTGATCATTGAATTGTTTCCGGCTGAGTCGGGGAAAACCTCGCATGCGATGTTGGTGCTTTTTCAGGTTAGTAAAGTATTTTGATTTGTTACAGACCCAATAAGTCAGTAGATTGGCCATTTAAAAGCAAAGAACTTAACTGCTTTCAATTTAAACCTTCAAGCTAGTTACAGGAAAGATATCGTAAAATGTATCGTTCACAGGCAAGCTATCGTAAAAACTCTAAGAAGCCCATGGGCTTGTATTTTTCAAATCTCTAAAATCAGCCGGAAAAGTAGGTTTGTTAGAGAGGCTTCAATTAGAATGGGCTTCAATTAGAGTTTTTTTGGTTATCATTCTTGATTCTTTAGAAATATCCATGTCTTTACTTGCTTTCCGATTTTCCGTACTTCTACGCAGCGACGATGGATCCGATTCCCGGAGTTGGCCTACCAGCATTAGCGATTTTTGCCTACTATGTCTTTTATGTTGTCACTTTCTGTGTTGGCACGGTAAGGAATGCTCTATTGAATCAATTTCTTGATCTCAATAGGATCTAATCTGCATCACTCACTCGTTCTACATTTTGCGTCACTCGAATCGATTCATCAGTGAGCATCGGAGGAAAATGCAAAAGAAATTCCTAATCACTTTGTGCTTACAGGTGAAATGCTTGAGCCAAATGCAAATTTTTGTTTCCAGTTGTCGATTCCAGTGCTAATCCTTGGATGTCCGTGGATTTATTTTGGTTCGACGCTTGTTTTCAGCTCGATTTCGAATGCAAGTATGACTTTTCCTTTAGTGTTTTATGTTCTAGGTTGTCGTAAATAAGCCAGAACATTTTGATTTCAGCTAATGATTTTTAAAAGATACCTCTTTGAAAACACAGTAAACAAACCGCCAGTTTACATTAGATCAGCCCAATTTTGGTATCATTCGACGAGGAATCACAAGACTCAGTCAATGACACTAAAGTTCGGCTGATCAGGTGAAAAGTGGCAATTTGATTATGAAAAGTTTTAGAAAGTATTAGGTATATGCATAAGAAATGCGGATTTTGATCAAAAAAGCTATTTAACAATTCATTTCCAACTTCAATCCACTTATTATTTACAACTTTAATCGTATAATTTCGCAAACTCTAAAGGAAACTATAAAGGAACTATAAAGGAACTTTAAAGGAACACCCAGGAGACGACTTTTTATTTTGCACTACCAGTAAAACGTGGATTTTCTCCAATTTTTGGCGTAAATCGTCGTCATCAATGGTCAGAGGTGACCATGTTCTTCGTCATCATCCTCTCACCATTGATGACGTCATGTAGATCCTCGCTACCGTTGCGGAACTTTATAAATCATCGGCCGCATTCATTTTCAGATATAATGTCTGATTTAAAGACAGAGGCGAGCTTTTATGGTATTCAACAGCGCTCTTTCCCAGCTTGAAATCGTAGAGAATACATACACAAACGCGATCCTTGAGGTCCTCCATCTCTAATACAAAAAGTGTTGAAGCAAAAAATATCAATTAAAAAGCAATAGAAACTAGTCAAAAGTGGCTAAAAAATGCAAAAAGAATTAGCTAAAAATGTTGAAAATATGATGAGATACAAGATTTCAAAGTTCATTTGCATTTCTTATGCATGTACCTAATGCATGTAGTTACCTTTTAGAAAAAGCACTCTAATCTAAGCCCTGAATCTTAGCTTCGCTCTTAGCTCTTAGAATCTTAGCCCACTCTAATCTAAGCCCTGAATCTTAGCTCACAACAATTTTCTCTTTGGCGTCCTTTGCACACATGGATTTATCTCATCACTTTTCTTGATCACTGTCAACGAACCCTATCGACATGCCGTCATTTCTATTATTTTACGGTTTGTTGCAAACCAAAACAAGAGCTGCACTGTAACAAGAGGTCCAGGATCAACAAGTTAAAGCCATTCTACTGCACTATTAAGCATAATGTATTGTAGAGTACTGTATTAGTGAGTAGACTGGACAGTAAATATCACATTCACATTCACCTAATATTAGGACAGTAAATATCACATCCAGTACAATACAGTACTGTATAAAGTACTGTATTAGTGAGTGGACTGGACATATCACATCACACAATACAGTACTGTATAAGCACATACTAGCCGACGGATCAAGAAATCAGGTTCATCCCTGATTTGTAGTTAAATTTTGGTTTAACAATCGTTAGTCGTTTTCAGAAACCCTGCACATGCACATCATCCACCACCACCTGTGCAATTAAAGGATCACCGGTCATCATCAACCATCAACCATATATCAACTTGCTAAAATTTGTTGACTGTGGCCAGGCAAGATAAGCCAGAGTCGGAGCCAGAGTCGGATTCAGCCTAGCTTCTGACCTTGCCTGGTCTATTGTTATTGATCCGGTCGACGACCCAAATTCGCGAGTTGTTCCAGGCTGACTCGTTGTTGTTGTACAGGGTGTTCAATATTTATGGAAACCAGTAGATACACTAGTAGTATCTACTAGTATCTACTAGTAGATACTAGTGGAAAAATTTTTTTCCCATATCACCATGGTCACCACCACCAAATGGGCCACCACCATGAGATTTTTGGCATAAAATTAAAACTTTCTTCTCTTCACCGTGGTGTCATATTAGAGTTAATGTATAAACTAAGATTTTTAGCCAAATACTTTATTAATCTACATTATATGATAATCTGTCGTACATCAAAGATTTTCAATTCGCCTTTTTTTAAAGAAGTATCCCCTTTTTCCAAGGAAACGCTGATCAATAAAGTGTATGGTTTAAATTTGTAGTTATGCTTTCTCTTCCACACTTGCTTTCTCTTTGAATTTCTACATTCCTCAAAATCAGGACTGCAAACTGGCATGTTTCACTGTTTATTTTGATTTTCTGCATTCGTATCAGAGTTTAATAATTTATTACTGTTCACTTAGCATTGATTTTGTGTGGTGATCACGTTGAAAGCATTCCACATCTTGTCGTTACTGATGCAAGTCGTGCCACCGCCACGCACGTATTGTGAAGTCTGAAATGATTGAGTAAATCACAAAAAGGAATCATTTAGCTAATCCTTTAGCTAATCATTTAGCTAATCATTTAGCTAATCAGCCAATCAAAGCTATCAAAGCTATCAAATAAGTTTAGTCAGGATACTTTTGAACTCTACCATTCTGTTGATGTCTCCAATGCACACATAGGGGCTTGTTTTAAGAGCTGAACGGGCCAATTTGCTGTGATCTTTCGTGTATTTGAATTCAAGGGACTCGCCGACCTAAATAAATTCATTGTTCATTTATCATTTATTCATTGTTCATTTCAAATAAGTCAAATATTGGTTTCGTAAGATCGAAAAGTTTGCAAAGGTAATCAAAAGCCGAAACATTGAAGTTTCTGTTGCATTTTTATTTCTAAACTAATTCTAATTGTAAAGTAAAGTAAAGTAAGTAAAATTTTATAAAAAAAACCTTTCAAAAGTCTTTTCCGAGTCAATAATTTATACTTTTCAGCCAACGGATTTCCCTCCATCTCCCTTATCACCAATTTTCTAGACCCTCTCTCTCGGCCCACGTAGTATAGTGGTTAGTACTCCACGTTGTGGCCGTGGCGACGCTGGTTCGATTCCAGCCGTGGGCAATTCTTTTTGTTTTTTTGGGGAGAATGAATTTTAGGGAAATGGAATGGATTTACCTTAATCGTCAAGGCATCATTGACCGGGAATGGATCTCCGCAAGTCAACGGCACTTCGCTTCCTCTTCTCCAGCTCTCCACAATGAATGGAGTTCGGAGTGAAGGAGCCAAGAGTTTTTGGTAGAGATCTGAAAGAATCTTGTTTCTAGAGAAGCAATTTCAATAACCATCGTTGAAGTCGGCGGTTTTAGCGAAAGATTTGAACTGTTGACCGCCCTTTGTCGTGAGTGTTATTGATGAGTGCGAGTTGGCGCCTGATTGGAATTTTCCGGCGATCAGCTGAAAGATTTCACTTGGATAAGTCTTCATAAATAGACCAGATTTTCAAAATTCTTAGATTTCCTTATTAGCTTACATTAGCAAGATCGGGATTTGCGGAGGCCATGCTTGTTGGAAGATTCGATGAGTAGATGTCGGGATGGTTGTAGAAAAGTTGAGTTCCTAAAAAGTTTTGACGTTTGGAATTTTAGCCCTAAAGCCTAAGCCTTTAAACTACAAGAAAACCTTGAACAAGAAGCTAACAACAAGCTACCAACAAGCTAACACGCTAGTCAACGAACAATAAGCTAGTTCACGCTCAAGTCAAAGCTGACCACAATAGAGGATTATCACCACTAGTTAATACTAGTTAATGTAATTTTGTAAGACGTGTATTGTTTTTTTTGGCTTTACTATAAAGAGGTGAAAGTTTTAGTTTTGTAATGTATTATCTAAATGTGTGGTGTGAAATATTCATGGAAAATTCATGGAAAATGAGTTTCCAAACATTTCCCACTCACCAATATCCTTGAGTTGAGCATAGGTGAACGTCATGCACAACATCGTTTGCCCGTAATCGGTTCCCGAATCCGGATATTGATAGTGATCAGGTGGAGGGAATTTCGGTACCGAATGCACCAACCACACTCCCGTTTGACCATCGAAGAAGAGGGTGCCTGCAAATCTTGTTGTTGTTGTTGTCCTAGAGCTAACTTTAAACGTTTAAACTTTACAGAGACTTTTAAACTGTACAGAGCTTGTTTTAATGTAAAGGCCAAGAAATGTAATGAATGATGTACCCTTTGTGTGCCCAAATTGAACAGCAGCCAGCTCTGGTCGATAGATTCGACTGTCGACTCGATTCGCCACATGGGATGACATCGAAACGGTGCCATAGGGCTGAAAAGGATCGGGAATTTTCTCGGATTCGAAACTTTTCCTCTATGCGTTTTCTAAAACGTATCAACAGTCAAAAACCGTCATTACCGTATCAACAAATCAATAACAATCAACAAAAGTACCGTAATCAAAGTTTACCAAATGTTAGCGCTCTCCAAAGTCAAAATTTCAGAAAAAACAAAAACAGATAGGTTCCACCGAGATTCGAACTCGGGTCGCAGGATTCAAAGTCCTGAGTGCTAACCGCTACACCATGGAACCGTGGTTGGCGGCAGGGAAAAGAAGCAGATAAAGCTGACAGATTCATCAATGACAGATTGTTTCTTGAATTGTTTCTCATGCCAATTCTGGTTTTTTTTTGCACAAAAAGGAAGGAAAGGCTGGGATAATGGATTTGCAAAGCTGATAACAAAGAAAGCACACCAATTTCTAATTCTATACACTCTAGAAACTTGTCTGAAACGCTCCAGAAACAGAAACTTGTCTCTGAATCATTCACAGACAGAAAGTTTACATCCAAATGCAAAATGACTGCTGATTTAACTAACATTTACCTTAGTTTGCATGAAAAGAGCTTTTCCATTCAAACTAGAGTCTAAAGATCAACAATTCTAAGATTAAATGCTTCTTGAATACAGTCTTTAAGCTTTGAGAGAGATCTAGAGATTTTTTTGATAGTTTTTGATAGTTGATAGTTCAATTTGTCTTTGTTGCCATCATTCCAACTCACCTCATCATTGAACATCACATGGAAGATTGTCTTGTCGTCTTTCACCGCGTAGAATTGATTGAGCGTGTTGGCGATTGCTTGATTTGTGCTGTTTAGGGGTTGTGCTGATGGACGGAGTTGCGATGGGTCGTTTACATCCAAATAGTAGAAAGCAAGGCCTTGAGCAATGTCGATCACAGTGTTATCTGGAAATCAGAAATGGGCATGTTAGGTAGTGATTTAAAGTGCAATCAGCGTACACGCATCCCTTCTGGGCACTGGATTTGTTTTCAATTTCCTTTGAGGAAACTGTCTGCACCGGAAAGGATGTTTTTAGGGTTTTGAACAAAGAGTACACTACAGCATAACGATTCTTAAACTCTAGCTTCAGAACAATAACTGCACAAGAGCACAATAACTGCACAACAGCACAACTCTCGTTTGTGCTTTGTGTAGTTTGTGCTTAGAAATTTAACTTTTAGCACCACTTCTAGCACCGGTAAAGCTTTCATTTTTTTTGCCTTGCTGCTGAAAACTGGGAAAAAGTGTGTTATATTAGGTGTACTATGTGTTGATATGGCTTACTCTTTTTAGAAACAACTAGAGATTAACCTACCGTTTTTACTTATTAACTTACCGTTTTTACTTATTAACTTACAGTTTTACCTATTCACTTACAATTAGCTTAAAGTTTTTACCGTTTAAAAGCTCTTCTAGCTTTACTGATCTTCTAGATTATCGCATTTGGAAATCCTTTCGTTTTGTCTATTTTCAAAGAGCAAAAAGTTGAGGAATCAAAAGCAGAAAAGGCTGAATGATACAATTTGAGCACTTTTAGCCAAAGAAACCCAAAGAAACCTATTTTGAAGTCATAAGAGAAAAGTTAGAGCACCAAAAAGTTACCATTATAACCAAAATCTCAGCTTACTTTGTCAAGCCGTTATTGTTTTGACGATTTAATGGATTTTCGGATTAAAAACACTTGTTTCTGCTCAAATATTCCTCAAAATCTATCCAAATTCGTTCAAAAAGATCTAAAATGAGAAAAAAGAAGAACCTTTTATTTGAAAACCGTAACTAAAATAGCCCTTTACTTGTTTTCTACAGAGGAAACTACAGAGAAAAATGGAAATACCATACCAACACAAAGTACTCAACCAAATAGCTTTTTAAAATAAAGTACTGTTTCGAAATAATGCTAACTTATGCTTTTTAGCTTATGCTTTTTAACTTATGCTAACTTATGCTTTTTCTATTCAAACACTAACCCTTCTCAATCGGCATTTTGTAGACGGCAAACCAATCGACATCTTTATTGTTTTGATCTTTGCACGAAAAGGCAAAAATCGATGGAAGAACGAGCAAAACGATGACCGGAGAAAGGCCCATTACCTGAAAAGAAAAGAAATTTCGATTATAAAAGAGAAAAATTAAAGGAAAAGATCGCTACTTTGCGCCAAATTCTTTTGCTCAACTTGCCATAACTATAACTTTCTTCTAAGTGAGCGAATCTTTATGCCTTTGTTGTCATTTTGTTAAACTTGTTGAGATCTACAAAATGACACCAAAAAGATAAGGATTGACCTACTTAGAGGAAAGTTACGAGTTGCGCAAAAAAATTTCGCGGAAAGTAGCCACCGCCGATCGCTTCATAGTTGAAAGAATACGTTTTTTGAAAAGCAATCGATTAGCAATATACCGTATTTCTTCGAATAGAAGACCGGGTAAAGAGTATCATCGCGTACTCCTGCGTAGCAGCCCTTTTTAAAATTTCTTTTCTGCATAAAAGCTTTCAATCAAGTGCTATAGGGCTGGAAAATGGCTCAAAAATCTGTTAGCTCATGTGGTATTTTTGGGTCATTTTCCAGCCCTATAGCACTTCATTAAAAGCTTTTATGCAGAAAAGAAATTTTAAAAAGGGCTGCTACGCAGGAGTACGTGATGATACTCTTTACCCGGTCTTCTATTCGAAGAAATACGGTAAAAGCAATATGAAAGCCATCGATTAACAATATAAAAGCAATCAAAATTTATCTCGAGCAAAGTCAGAAAGAAAAAATTATGTGCTAGCAAAAGTTGTAATAATTTTTTAATGTTAAAATTAGATTTTAAATTAAAGTCTAAAATAATGCCCAGCTCAAATAGTGTACTTTACTTTCTTTACTTTCTGTACTTTTTGCTCGCACAAACGCACACTTTCTAGCACACTTCAGTCCTAGGTCATTTGCGCTCTGACAAAGAAAAGAAAAGCTGTGTACTAGAAAGGGTTTGCTTGCAAAAGACCAAAGTACGGACAGAGTTCTTTCACATTTATAAATGAATATAAATAAATAAATGTGAAAGAACTCTGTCCGTACTTTGGTCTTTTGCAAGCAAACCTTTTCTAGTACACAGCTTTTCTCTACAGTTTTTTGCATAACAAAACCCTAAATTTAAAAAATTCAAAATGAAAAGCGAGTAAAATTCAAAAGCTTAAATGATTTTTGAGCACATTTTCGCCGAATCTCTAAAGTCTATCAAAGAATTTTCGAATTCCGGCCTGGTGAACCCTGGGGTTGAGAAGATAAGGAAAATCACAAGGGGATTTTGAAAACGAAAAAAAAGCCCGGGCTCGCTTGGTAAAAATGAAAGAAATTTGGCAAAAAAGGGCATAAAAGGGCGGAAAAATCGAGTAGTTTAACCAATTTAAACAATTACCCAAAAAATCAGTTATAGGAATGAAATTTCTATAATTTAGAATGAAATTTCTATAATTTAGAATGAGATTTCGAAATTTCTTTGATTAAACTCGCAAGGGAAAACGAAAACCCCAAATTTTCCTTTCAAATACTTCTCTTTGATGTCCACAAATGCCAAACTTTGCCTAGTTGAAGACAATTTTTATAAAAGGAATCAATTTCTAAAAGAAATCAATTATAAAAGAAATCAATTATAAAAGGAATCAATTTCTAAAAGATTTTCGCGAAATTTCCGCCAAATTCTCTTCAAAAAGCAGAAAAGGACGCGGAAACGGGAACTTTTCCCGCCAACAAATAAAGTGCTCTTTTTCGCCTCCTCTCTCGTCGGTTCCATGGTGTAGCGGTTAGCACTCAGGACTTTGAATCCTGCGACCCGAGTTCGAATCTCGGTGGAACCTACCATTTTTGCTTTTTCGGAAATTTCTTGGCAGATCTTTTTGGGTTCATTTAGCGTCTAATCTTTGATGAAATTTTTGATTTTTAGACTCTGATTTGAATGGAAACTATCAAAAATCTAAGTTAATGTAAATCTTAATGAAATCAAAGTCGGTTTGCATTAAATCAGGGGTCATTTTGTAAACTTTCTGTCTGTGAATGATTCAATAAGCATATAAGCTTAGAACTCTTGATCTTTAAACTCTAGTTTGAATGGAAACTCTCAAGAATCTAAACTGAGATAAATATTAGTTAAATCAACATCAAATCAACAATCAGTTTGCATTAAATCATCAGTCATTTTGTAAACTTTTTGTCTGCGAATGATTCAATGGGTTTCTAGAGTGTATAGAATTAGAAATTGGTGTGCTTTCTTTGTTATCAGCTTTGCAAATCCATTATTTCAGCCTTTTCTTCCTTCCAAAAAACCAGAATTGGCAAGAGAAACAATTCAAGAAACAGGCTGTCAATCATTGATGAATCTGTCAGCTTTATCTGCTTCTTTTCCCTGCCGCCAACCACGGTTCCATGGTGTAGCGGTTAGCACTCAGGACTTTGAATCCTGCGACCCGAGTTCGAATCTCGGTGGAACCTATCATTTTTTGGTGCTGTGAAATTTTGATTTTGGAAAGCGCTAACATTTGGTAAGCTTTGATTACAGTTGATATGTTTTAGAAAACGTCTGACTTTTGATATGTTTTAGGAAACGCATAGAGAGATAACTAAATGATAACTAAATGATACAGTGAACTTTCTAGTGAACTGAGTGAATACAGTGAACTTTCTTTTGCATTTTAGAACATTTTGCTTGTTCCCTGTTCGTTTGTCCTTGATTTTCAGTTCTTCTAAATCAGTTACTTGTTCTTTTGAGAGTTTTTGTTATGAAATCCCATCTAACGATCAACAATTCGAATCCAAGAAAATTCCCGATCCTTTTCAGCCCTATGGCACCGTTTCGATGTCATCCCAAATGGCGAATCGAGTCGACAGTCGAATCTACCGACCAGAGCTGGCTGCTGTTCAATTTGGGCACACAAAGGGTACATCATTCAATACATTTCTTTCAGCCTTTACATCATTCTTTACATTAAAACAAGCTCTGTACAGTTTAAAAGTCTCTGTAAAGTTTAAACGTTTAAAGTTAGCTCTAGGACAACAACAACAACAAGATTTGCAGGCACCCTCTTCTTCGATGGTCAAACGGGAGTGTGGTTGGTGCATTCGGTACCGAAATTCCCTCCACCTGATCACTATCAATATCCGGATTCGGGAACCGATTACGGGCAAACGATGTTGTGCATGACGTTCACCTATGCTCAACTCAAGGATATTGGTGAGCGGGAAATATTTGGAAACTCATTTTCCATGCATCATTTTCCATTTTCAGTTCTTCTAAATCAGTTACTTGTTCTTTTGAGAGTTTTTGTTATGAAATCCCATCTAATGATCAACAATTGGAAGTGTTTTAACAATTGGATCAACAATTGGAAAGTAAACCAAAAACTTTCGATTTTTGTTTGTTTAAAGCCAGTTTTTTTGTTTTTTTTCGTCAAACTTGGCAAAATCTGTGACTCTGCTCGATTTTTGTGCATTTTGGATAACTTTTGATGTCGAAAAGCACTTTTTTAAATAGAAATTTTATTAATTTTAGTTTAAAATCTTAAAAACTACAAAATTACATTACAAAATTGATAAAAAAAGAGATCAAAAACTATTAAAGGGTCCCTGAGAAATAAATGCAAATTCCAAAGCTTTTTAAAGCTCCAAAATTTGCATATTACCAGTAGTTTACATTTTAGTCTGTGAGGAATACTGTAGCGTAGCATAGGTCAGGTGTACACTTGCGTACGGTAATGACGGGCGCACGCTTGAGTACGGTAACGACGTGACGGGGCTGAGCCCGAGAGATGAATGCTTTGAGAGGCTGGGCTTTAGGCTTATCAAAAGTGATAGGAATTTTGATATTGAATCACAATTTTGTTATCTAGATATCTTTTTAGAAACTAGATATCTAGATATCTTCTTTGGTTTTATCAAAATCTTATCTTCTTCTTGGTTTTATCTTCTTCTCAGCCTCTTAAGCAGCTTTGTGTTGCGCCTTATGGGCAACTTTGGAACTCACCAAAATTGAAGAAAAATCTGATATCTAGAATATCTGAAAATGGCTAGCATTTTCAAAAGTTCCAGATTTCCGCGAGCGGGGGAAACCTGACGACAACGTAGGTGATCGGGAGCGGGTTGAGCCTGACTAGAGAACATCGCCAGATGCCCATGATCTTTTAAAACGAGACCAACTCCATATCTCATCCAATCGACTACGCTGCTTCCGAAACCGTTTTCAGTTTTTGCCCTCAAGGCCTGTGACGCGAAAGATCTGGGGTACAAGTTTTAGGCCTCCTTACTTGAGTTCATTTTTGCAACGGAGCCAACTAGAGAGGTGCAGCGCCAAAGCTGCCGACTACGGGGCCAAAGGCTCGATCCGGGTTCGATCCCCTTCCAGATTAAAAACCAAAAGAGGTCAATTTCTTTTGGTTTTTAACCTGGAAGGGGATCGAACCCGGATCGAGCCTTGGCCCGTAGTCGGCAGCTTTGGCGTTTGCACCTCTCTAGTTGGCTCCGTTGCAAAAATGAACTCAAGTAAGACCTAAGACTTGTACCCCAGATATCTCGCGTTACAAGCATTGAGGACAAAAACTGAAAACGAATTCGGAATCAGCGTAGTCGATGCTATAAGATGGAGTTGGTCTCGTCACGAGCACCTGCCAACGTTCCCTAGTGAGTACAGGGAGGGTCAGCAATATGGCCTAGATCAGAACGTGACATAGGAGTGGGATACGATTAGCGAGTGATTACGTATGCAATCAAACCAAGGGTGGACGTAGGATCGATGCGGAGCCGCTGCTCTCCCCTAGCTCGATATCTTTTCTTTCTCAAATTCAAATTGATTGAATATTTTTCGAAAGTTGACTATTGGCTAAATATATTGACGTTGGATCTTGACTAAAGATCTTTGCAAACTCAAATTCGAACTGAATACCTTAAACTGAAAAGATATCTTGCTAGAGAACTCAGCAATATAGTCAATTGTGAGCCGGACACGGAGAAAGATTTCGAATGTGTTTGTGCTGGTCGGCTGTCGATAGCGGGATGGTGGTGTGGCAATGTCGATGACAGCGATGACAGGGTGGTAGCGATGGTGTGTCTCATTGAGAACTGAAAATTTTAAAATATTAAGTATTAAGATAAATCTATTGTTTTGTTTGCTTTCAACTCACCATAGGCTTTCGCTTCTCGAGTTTAGAGGGCTGTAAGGGATGAGGGCGTGGCTGTAGCGAATGATGGCGTGGCTGTAGTGGATGATGGAGTGGCTGTAGCGGATGATGGAGTGGCTGCAGTGGATGATGGCGTGGATGTAGCGGATGAGGGCGTTGAACTCATAGCGTTGAACTCATAAACGTTGAACTCATCTGTATTCCGATACAGATGAGTTCAACGCCCTGTATCCGTACAGATGAGTTGAACGTTGAAAAACGTTCTGAAAAGAAAAGATATTCAGTTGTAAGTTCGAAATTCTGCATTGTAAGTCTTTTAAATCTGAAGTTAAGTCTTTTAAATCTGAAATAAAGCCAGTCTTTTGTTTTTCAAAGACGGTTTACTCGTTTCTCCAATGTCCAACCAAAAACGGAAAACTTTCACTAGCTTATATCCTTGCTTACAGTACTTTCTTTAGCTAAAAACTTATAGTACTATAGCTTATACGTACTTACAGTACTATAGCTTACAGTACGCTTGCTTGCAGTACGCTTGCTTGCAGTACTTTCTTTAGCTAATCAAAAGCTCAAAGCCAAAGTAGCCTACAGTAACTTTTCTTCATTCGACTTAAACGTACTCATTGATTGATTGGCTCATTGATTTTTTAAACTCATTGATTGGCTGAGTATCTTCTCACGGGATAAAGCTAGGAAAGTACTGAAAACGAGGCTAGAGCGAAAATTGCGCAGTTTCAAGTTAAACACTCTTTAAACTTAGCAATTTTATAGCCTTGTTTACAGTAAACTTTCTGAATAAGCTAAAGCTAAAGAAGATAAGCTAAAGTACAGTAAACTTATTGGTTAACTGAATATCATCCTAGGAAACGAGCTGTCTAGGATCCTAGGATGATATCTCTATGGATATCATCCTAGGAAACGAGTTAAAGTGGCATTTTCCAAGTCCATTTTAAACCCCAGCACAAGCATGAGATCTCAATTTTCAAAAATTCCTCTAATTTTAGCTTCTAGATAATTTAAGCTTTTAAAGTTTAGATATTCAGCTAATATCAGTTTTATTTTCGTCTTTTTGACGTCTTTTGAAACCTCTCTTTTTGATGTTAAAACGACGAAAACCGGCGAAAGTTGAAAATTTTCAAATTTTCAAATTCTAAGCTCATTTCACGAGTTCATAACTTTCTCGAAGCCTAACTTTATGCTAATCTCATATGTGAATTGAATTAGTTTCCTCTTTTAGTTTAGTTTCCTCAAATTTACCGTACCTTTTTCGTCTCTTCAAATCCACCCGTGACACTTGCGCTCCACTAACCAAAAATTACACAAATCTGAAAATTTTTCGATAAAATTTGAAGGGAAATTAGCGATTTTTTAGTGATTTTAGCCTTTAAACAATACTTTTTCCTTTAAACAATAAATCTTTTGTTCAGGGCGATCACTTTTGAGGGTCTAGCTTAGCGAGATGTCAATGAGTTTGCATCAAATTTTTGGAGGTGATTTTTGAGTATACACTACTGGACAATGAAATATCATATTCTAAAAAACACTTTCGCACTTTCGCGCGTCGGTAACTCCCTTGTCTTTACCGTATTTCTAAATATTAATATTACCATTGTGTAGCCCTTGAAAAGAGCTTTCAGAAAATGTATAACACTAATAGTTTAAACTCAAAGACAAGGGAGTTACAGACGCGCGAAAGTGACGATCGCTTTTCAAATATCATATTTCATTGTCTAGTACTGTAGATTCTCTCGGTACATTAGAATCATAGGGCTGGGCTCTTTTAAGCTCTTATGGGCTTCATTCAGTTTCTATAGCTGACTTTGTTTTACTTACTATCAGTTACAGACGCGCGAAAGTGACGATCGTTTCTCAAATATCATATTTCATTGTCCAGTGCTGTATATCTACATTTATATCAAAAGATTCAAAAAGTTGTTAGTTTAGGTAGAAACTAGGGATAAAATTACGATAGATTACAGTAGAAAGAAAAGGTTGGCAGATTTTAGAAATCTTAGAAAAAGGGTTTTGGTACACTGTGATTACTTGTTTAATCAACTTCAAGCAAAGCTTCTAAAACTAAGCTTCAAGCAAAGCTTCAAGCTTCTAAAACGTGCTAAACTTTCTTAATTATCATTATCGGTTACCGTAATCTTGCCTCTAGCTTCTATTCGACTCATTTTTTAGTTCGACTCTTGGGTTAGTCTTTTACTAGCATCTAGACTACTGGACAATGAAATATTCTATTTGAAAAAACACTTTCGCACTTTCGCGCGTCTGTAACTCCCTTGTCTCTTCCGTATTTCTAAATATTAATATTACCATTGTGTAGCCCTTGAAAGAAGCTTTCAGAAAATGTATAACACTAATAGTTTAAACTCAAAGACAAGGGAGTTACAGACGCGCGAAAGTGCGAAAGTGTTTTTTCAAATAGAATATTTCATTGTCCAGTACTGTAGCTTTTTTAGTGATTTTAGCTTGAAATTAGCGATTTTTTTAGTGATTTTTCTATGTAAATCAGATCTATTTCTATTAGTTTTTTTATTTTAGATATATTTTATAAAACAAACAAGAATATCTTATAAAAAACAAACTCACTTTTCTACTTTGACCAGTAGCGCGCAAGTGTCAACTAGCCGAACCCTAAAATCGGATTGGTTGATCGGATTGGTTGAGGGAATTTGAAGAATTTGAAGAAATTTTCAACTGACCCTTTGCAGAATCAATTTAATTTAATTAAAAAGAAATTTCTATGCAAATTTGTGAAATTAATGCAAAGCGCCAATGCTGCTTTTTATTGGCGCCAATCCATTTTGGCGCTTTGGCCCCCAGCGCCAAGCTCCATTTTTTGGCGGTGCACTTTGTGCTCATCAGAAAACTGTAAACACACCCCTTCTAGTGCACTGAAATCGTCATTTTCTTGAGGAAAAGCGAAGATTTAAGTGTGCTAGAAGGGATTTGCGCTAGCGGCCAAACGTACAAATTCCGTATTCAGACGTATTCCTGTGTAGGCTGAAAGGCTTTTAGGCTGCGGCTGTAAACGCGGCCCTTCTGGCACATTGGTTTCTCTATGGATAAAAGCTGAATAAAAACTGGATACTGGATACTGGATGCTGGATAAAAACTAGAGAAACTCAGTGCGCTAGAAGAGAGTGCGTTTCCACGTTTTCAAGCACAAAGTACGCACAGTAAGGACCGTTATACCCAACATAAGGCATCGAAACCCTAATTAATTTTGATTTTGATTGGTTTCACTTTTTTAAAATGTAAATTTTGAGCTACAAGCCTTGTAGAAAGATACAGTACTGTACTTAACTTTAATACTATGGCGGGTTTTGTGGCACAAAGTTGGGAGCTCTCCTTTTTGCTTAAAAAGGTCCTATTTGAGCTATAAAAAGGATATTTCAGCTTTGGTGAAAAAAAAAGATATTTGACCGGAGGCGGACTCGAACCCTTGACCTCTCGCACTCGGTGCGAGCACCCTAACCATTTGGCCACAGCAAGCCGTACAGGGTGCGTATCTCGGGGATGTATATCTCGGGGGGGGGATATCTCCGGGGACGCGTATCTCCGCCGTTTCCCGAAAACCTCGCCTTTGCGCCCGCTAGTGCTGATCGGACAGACGGACAGACTGACATTTTCAAATTATATATAGGTTAGATATCGAAAATATGAACTCACCGGTGCCTCTGGGGGGGCCCTCATTTGTAGGGGGGATATCCCCTACGCGGGGCTTCGTTAAGCCCTTTGGGCGCCCTGAAAATCGAGAAAATTAGTTGGAAAATTAAAAATTCAATGATAAAATGAAAGAAAGCAAGTGAAATGGTGAATGGATAATAAAATCGAGAAATTTTTCATGCAAGAAAACCTTTTTTTTGGAGAAATTTTCTTTTGAAAGAAAAAGAGAGATTGGGGAAATTTGAGCCAATAAAATTGCATAAAAGAATAGAGTTTTTCAAAGAAAAATTGCCTATTTTCTTCTGGGAATTACGATAGTTTGCAGATAAGATTTTTGAGCTAATTTGGTAGTCTTGAAGAGTTTGTTTATGAAAAAGATTCCCCTGCTTTTAGTTTTAAAGCCCAGAATGTTACCGTAATCAATCTGATTCTAATAATTTTCAAAATTTCTATTCTAAGCTAGTTTCTTTAAGTCTACTTTATGCTTTCCAGCCTCACTGATCTTTTCTGGGGCACTCGATTCGCTCAGGCTCAGGCTCAGGCTGGGAGAGACGCTGGGAGGTGGGGAGGATTCCTCGCCTTATGTCTCACTGACTACAAGAGCAATCCAGTACACTGGAAAAGTGTGTTTATGAGTTTTTGAGCACAAGCACAAAGTACAAGTAGACTTTTGGAGATTGGTACAAGTAGACTTTTGGAGATTGGTACAAGTAGACTGTTGGAGATTGGTACAAGTAGACTGTTGGAGATACTTGTTTTACTCACATTTGCCGGCTCAGCCAGTTCACCTTCTCTTGTCAGAGAAGCCAATCAAAAGTCTGATTTTTAGACTTGGTTATTGGAAACTTATAACTTAAACGGAGAGCTTATTGGCAAATGAAAAGTGAGGCGAAATATTTTGAGTAACTTTAGCCAGATCTACGAAAATCTTCGCATTCTGGTGAATAGGCGGGAAAATTGCTTTGTGAGAGTAGGGAGTGGAATGAATGGGAAATGGACAGGTGGGAAAGAGAGAGGACAAAAAAGAGACACGCTGGGAGGTGGGGAGGTTTCCTCGCGTAAGCAACGACAAATCCCGATCGTGTTGAAAGAGGGAAAAGATTGATATGTCTTGATCAAGTTTAAAAAGAAATCTATTTTCAGAAACTACCGTAATCAACCGTTTGTTTGCACTCGATTGCCCAATTTTTGTCTCATTGACTGAGCTTCATCGAATGATATCAAAATTGGGCTGAGGTTAAATGACTTAACTGACGACTTAAATTTTAACTGACGTAAACCGTCAGTTAAAAGAAAACTGGCGGTTTACAGTATTTTCTTTCAGGCTTTGAAAGTGCTTTGATCAAAAGGTAAACTCTAGCTTGCTAGGGTATCAAGATATGATTTAGCAGGCTCAATATGACAATCGATAGATCTTTTATTGTTTGATACAGTAATTTTCCCGGCTCTACGACCTGTTCTTGACATCTAGAAGATACTGTAAGTTCAATGGCTTGGTTCTGAAAGCTTATAAAAGTTTTAAGCCTAAGTTGTTGATTCAAGACTTATTATTACAGATTCTACTTAACTATGGCACTTAAGAAACCAGTATTAAACAATCTCGAACTTGAAAAACTTATGAAATTAGATATGAAGGGTGAAATTTGAGTCAATAAAGCAAAAAAAAAATCAAATGAAGGACTTTCGTAATAGCGGGATGGAGGGATGGAGTAGTCAACAAAAAGTTGAGATCACCGAACTAAAAAAGGAAAGAGAAAAGGCCTAGAGTAGAGTAGAACTTAGAAAATGAGCTATGAGTCAATAAAGATGATGAGAGAAATGAAATCTTTATCTCTTTTCTTGCAGCAGATTGTGCAAGGATTTCCGTGAACCCGAGGAGATGGCAGATGTCAAGTGGATGATTGGGAAGCGAAAAAAAACCGATAGCAAAGTCAATTTTCTAGCATAAGATCTATCCAAAAGCGTCGTTTGATAAAACTTTTGTTAAATTTTTCAAATTGGATCAAGTTGGATAAAACTCGAGGAAAGATTACGATAGCAATCGAAAGTATTTAAATTAAAGATGGCACGGTTTAGAAAACCGACTATCTAACGGCTTTTAAGTAATGCCTTAATGTCTAACGGCTTTTAAGTAATGCAGTAATGCCTCCGGGGCTACTATTACAGCTTTTACGGTAAATAGATTGATAATAGATTGATCTTTACGATCTTTTACGGTAAATAGATTGATCTAAAAGAGATAATTAATAAGTAAACGGATCCATCGTTGAATCGTCACCAACATCGTTGAATAGTCGGCTCGCCGGGGTGCACTACTATTAGAGAAAATACGGTAACAATCAACAGTTATTGGAAACACTGATTTGTGCTAGAAAGTATTGTACTTTTTTTTGCAAAAACAATGAATAACTTTGTTAAAAACAGTGCTGAACTTTAAATTTGCTTTAGAAAGCTAAATCAATTGATTGATTGGAAATGAATTGACTGATTGGAAATGAATTGATTGATTGGAAATGAATTGACTGATTGGAAAGCAATCGACTGATCGGAGATTTCCCAATCCATTCCCAATGCTGATTCAACAAACAGATTCAACAAAACTCTTTCAAAACCGAAGCGACACAGCAATGACGAAATTCACGGTCTTTTCACTAGGGAAACAAGAAATTAAAAAATATTTGCAAAAAAATTGCATGAAACTATTCATGGATACTGTGAGTACAATAAGTAAACGGATCCATCGTTAAATAGTCACCAACTCGGCTCGCCAAGGTGCACTACTATTAGAGAAAATAAAAACTTATTGTACTCAAACTTATTGTACTGTAACAATCAACAGTTATTGGGAACGTATTCAAAAAAACTGAATATTTTGTGTTTAGCTGATGCTTGAGTGCGTTAGGAAGGGTGTGTTTCTAGATTTTGAAGTTCAAAATACGTTTACAAAGACAACTTTCAATTGGACAACTTAGAAACTAAAAAGTTTTAGTTTCGCAATGATTTTGCAGCGTAAATCCCTATGGCAAAAGAAATTAGGCCAAAAAAATCTCAGAAAAACGACTAGAATATATCATAGCAACGAATGGGGACAAGATTTACAACTCTCTTGCTCTTGGTTTACACCGAATGGATCTTTGTTTTTGCTGTAAAGAGGATTTGATTTTGACGAAGCAAAGCAAAAAGGAGCTTACGCTAGATCGGGCAATCAAAAAGAAAAAAGAATCCGCTTTCACCTCTAGATGAGAGAGAGCAGGGAAAAATTGATTAATCAAGAATTGATTGATTAATCAACAATGACTAATCAACAATGATCAATCAACAATGATCAATCAACAATGATTAATCAACAATGATCAATCAAGTGAGTTGACAAGCAAAGTTTTGGTTATTGTTTTGCTATTTTTGCTTTGTAACTCAACAATTTACCTATTTACCTAATAAAGATCTCTCTGAAGATCGAAAATTACAGAAATCAATACACTTTTGGTGCATCGATTTCTAATTTTATCGATTCAACCTCAGGATTGGATCTAATCTAAAATCTAAGCTAATCTAAAAGAATTTCGAAATCTAAAAGACGAGTAAAGTTTTAAACTCAGAAAACAATCACTTTTTGGTAGGAATTCAATATACTTAACTGCTAAATCAGTGCAATAATGCTAAAATTTTTGTCTAAAGTTTAGATCAATCATAATCAGGAACAAGTTTGCCTCCACATTTTTCAAAACCATCGGCAGACAGAAATTCGAAATATTTCGTCAGACGGTAGACGGACTTTCGTATCTTTTCGTAAGTCTAACAAAATTCATCGTCAAGAGACAAAAGCCTAAAGACGGAGCCTGATTTAGGACAAGAATCAAAGCCTAAACTCATCCCTTTCAAATCAACCAACAAGAACTAAAGAAAGCACAAAGTTTTCAAAATTTAAACTCCTACATTATAAAGGCTGGGAAAGCTTATGCGAGAAACACGAGAGCGTTTTCCACATCGAAGAATGGAAAAGATCAAGGGAAATGAGAGACGGAAAAGATTGGGAATTAGAAAATATTGGAAAAAGAGAGAGATGCAGTCAGAAATTTCTTCTCTTATCCAATCCTGGGGTTGAATCGATAGACTGAGGAGAGATTGGGAAATTTCGGAGAGAGAAAAGAATAAGTATTCCTTTGTCTGTCTCTAGAAATTCCTCGCGTCAGCAAGAGGAGAGAAGTACGGTTTATAGAAGTCTCGTGGAGTGGTTTAGATTGCAGAAACTGAATAAGCTGAAAAACCAGTCTACGATAGATCTGTTGGGTCTTGTTTTTAGGGTCGATGACAAATCAGTGACCTTTCCTAGTCACCTTTGAGGACCTAAAGAATGCAAGCAATCGAAGAGTAGACAGCTGGCCTAAGATCTTACAATTATTAGGGGAATTTGAAAGCTAAAATGTGTCAAATTTCAAAAGCTACTATAATCTTGCCAATACCATGTTTTGTGGTGTCTTCAAACTTGTAAAAGATAAAATTTTATTGTGTGAGTCTCTAGTTTAAGTTGGGATCTTTATTTGCTAGGTTAAACTAGTAAACTTCGTGTAAAAAGCCGGACTGGAAAGAAGCCTAGAGCAGTAGACTTTGTCGTGCAACACAGATTGTAAAAGTATTTGAAATATAGCACTAATCCTACTTTTTATCAAAACTTTCAACTTACACAAACTCAGTACAGGGCTGGCGCTGGTTCCAAGGCCGATATTGATATTGTTGTTGGTATTGTTGCTGTTGATGTCCTTGATAACCTCCTTGTTGATAACTGAAAGTTTGTGTTTCAAAAAAACTTTTTTGATTTTGCATTAATTCTCAAGCACTAGTACTATTGAAGCTCTAAAACACAAATTGATCTCAAGAATATCATTTCTCCAAAATATCATTTCTCCAAAAATGAAATTTCTACTACTTTTGGCTTTTCTTGGCTTTGGTTTGGTTTCTGCTGAGGCAAGGCCAGTGAGTTTCAGAAAAAAAACGAATTTATCATTAAGCGAATTGCTTACAGTTTTCAAATTAATGAAAGGTAAGCAATGTAAGCAACAAAAGCATGTATCAAATTTTTCAGAAATCATGTTCCATTTTCCATGCTGCCTACTGCACACCGGACCAGTTTTGCTACTTGCCACCGGAGAAATGTGAAGTGGACAACAAACTCTGTGTGGGATACTGTAAAAAACGGGATGAGGTTGGTTTTAATTGATTTGATTGATTTGATTGATTTGATTGATTTGATTGATTTGATTGATTTGATTGATTTGATTGATTTGATTGATTTGATTGATTTGATTGATTTGATTGATTTGATTGATTTGATTGATTTGATTGATTTGATTGATTTGATTGATTTGATTGATTTGATTGATTTGATTGATTTGATTGATTTGATTGATTTGATTGATTTGATTGATTTGATTGATTTGATTGATTGATCTGCTTGAATGATTATCAGATATTTTATTTGGTCATCTCTTTCAACTAATGCGTTTTCTAAAACGTATCCCTTTCTCGAGTACCGTAATTTTGCTTCCAGTTTTATTCAATCGACCATATCAAAAGTGTTTATCTTATAAACCGCAGCTATAACTGATTCAATGTTTAGCCAACCTCTGCACCGAAGAAATCCAAACGACACTTGAAAGATTATGTGAGTGTTAAGTCTTACGGGATTAGCTAAGTCTTACGGGATTAGTTAAGTCTTACGGTAAAAATGATATGAAGTTACGGCATGATTTCTCATTACGGTATATCAGAACGATTCAGCTTTCGGCTGTATGCCTTTTGTCCAGGCATATCGAAAGTTTGGCATCAAAACGGATGCTTTAAAAGGCTCCTTAGAAGCAAAAAGGTTCGTTGGTGGTCTAGTGGATAATGCATTTGACTTCCCTGCTCTTCCGATCAGGTTTCGATCCCTGATGCGGCTTCTTGCTTTTCTTTTGGAGTAACTTCTAGCATTTTGCAGCTAATTGCATTATTGGCAGATTTTGATTTAGCTCTTTGGCTCTTTGGCAGATTGGCTTTTTCCGTTAGAAGGAATCTTTTAAAGCATCCGTTTTGAATCATCAAAATTCATCTAAAACAACCAAACCTTCGATTGAATTTTTATACGCCTGGAAAGTCATTTGGCAGATTTTGATTTTGGCCGAATTCGCATTCCTCATACCCGATTCTATAAAAATATCCAGACAAAAGCTCACCTTGAGTTTGTGCCTTTCCCTAGTAAACTTCATAATACCCTAACAGGAAAAAAAAATTGATTTTACAAGTTTCAGAGAAAATGCAAAGAAGACGATGACTGTTTGTCGGGATGGAAGTGCAAACCACCAGTGAATTATTGTGTCTGGTGTCTGGGGCATTGCATCGAAAAATGAATTTAGAAGCAATAAAAAAGTGTATCTTGAGTTATCTAATCATTCATTTATCAGTGTCAATTTTTATTTGTGACTTCATTCTCATCAAATTTCTTTATCGTTACCTTCATTTTGGTATGACCCAATAGTGTATCTTGTTAACGATAACGCATTAGACTTTTATTCACAAGTAAGTATACAAACAATTTCTTTTAGCGTTTCCTTTCAACTATTTTATGGTGCTTCTGTTTCTCTGTAAGTCTCTTGATAAGTGGGCGGAGGAGTACGATTCAACTGAAAAAAATAAAAATTTAAAGATACTATGTAAAGAGAGTAAAGATATCCGTCATTATTAGTTATGCCACTTCCCGCTATGTTATGGTAACTATTTGCCTTTTAACTCTATCTGATTACCAGAAATAAAGTAATTTGTAGCAAATTCGCAAAGCTAATCATTTTAAAAGCAAAAATTTCATTCATTTGATTTCAAACATTTAGCCAAACAAAAAGTACCTCGAGATTCTCAGCGTTTCCTTGCAAGCAATCCTCGATTTCTCGCTAAAAATTAAAGATTATCGATGGCTTTAATTGGTAACAAACGAAAGAATTAGTACCTTATCTTACTAAAAATTCTTCTGATCAACAAATTCTTGAATAAACAAGCTTACTCTAGGTCTCCGTTCATTTCTGCCCGAATCGGAATTAGTGTTGACGACGATTTCTTGTAGAATCTCTGCATTTTTCTTCAAACTTTTCCTAAAAAAGTAAACTTCTTTAGTAAATCTTTATGTAACGGAATGCATTTTAGCTTAATCCAACGTTTTTAAAACCAACTGTAACTGTAAGAGTTGATGTAAAAAGAGATGCTAGATTCAAGCTTTCTTTCACTCAACATGAAAATATTTAATATGTTTTTATTTACACGCAACAATGTTGAAAGGTTTATTTACACAATGCTTGTGCTAGAATGAAGGATTTGAAGTTACTAGCACAACTTTCCTGGTGACTTGATCAACAATACTATAGTGTACGTGACATGCAATGTAACACTGTTTTCAAGTACTTTTACGCTAAATAAGTCCTCAAGTTCCCGCATTACCTTAAATCAAAACGAAATTCCTTGCCTGATTCTGTCCAGATCCTCTAAGATTGCCAAAAGAAGAAGACAAATGAAACAGGCCATCAAAATGATCACCAACAGAAACGCCAACCGCAAAATTAAATCCCATGACTGAAAAAAAGAAAAATAAATTAAGTAAACAAGTAATGGACCACATTTCGTTATTGAATAAATTTCAAATTCACGCAAAATATCAAAACGTTTGAGGTTCTACACAAAATTTAACGATTCTTTTTAAAATCTTTACAGTTTACCATTAGACAGCAAAAAGTGACTATGAAAAAGAATAACTATTAGGTTGATGCAAAAGTCTTTTTCATTTTTTTCGTACTTCCGTTAAAAAGTAACAAATGCACCAATTGAACAACGGTTTATTGCATTCGAAAGGCCAATTATTTTTCTGCAAAATGACATTAAAACGAGTTTAAAATGTCTTATGTCTAGATTTTTTTGAGAGCCTGAAGTCGGGTAGTCAAAAAAGGCGACGGCTCGATGATGCATTTTAGACGCTTTAGCTAAGGAAATCAATCTTGATGTTAATAAATAAAAGATAGAGCACAAAAAGTTAGATATTTTTTCAGATTTTCAGAGAAATTGATTCAGCCAATTTCTTTATAGAGGTTTTTATAGATTTTCATGAAAAACCCGTTTTCACTCTCGAATTTGCTTGAAAGTAAACCCAAATTGACTTAAAAAGATGGGAAATTGAACAATAAACACTTTTCATTTAGAGCAAACCATAGGTTAATTGATGACTTTGTTATTTTTCAAAAGAAGTACGAAAAAAATGAAAAAGACTTTTGCATCAACCTAATAGTTAAAAAAAACTTACCTTGAACATTTCTAGAGGTTGCGAATCAAATCGGGAAAAGAAAAACGACTGACGAATGTCCAGAAAAAGTAGAGAAATGAAGAAGTGCTAGCAAAAGCGCCAAATTATTTGCGCCACTCAAGATTGCTTGCTATTTTGCCGCCTTCACGGAATCTAAAAAAATGGCATAAGATCGATATAGAGAGTAAAAAGGCCAATCGGGGACACAAAAATGACTGTTTTTGGGGTCTGTATAGGTATTTAAACGTGTTTTCTAATTAAAAACAGTGAAAACTAAAATTGTGAAGCGGTAAATGACAAAAAGTTGGTTAGAAAATGGGGAAAAGTGATTTGAAGCAAATTTTGAAGCATTGTGAAGCGCAAATTTGGCAAAACTTTTGGCGCAAATGATACGTGGCACAAATGAAATTGACGTGAAGGATTTTGGCGCAATTAACGCGGCGCTTTTGCTAGCACCTCGAAATGAATGATTCGTCAAATTGAAAAAAAAAGCGTCGATGTGCATAGATGCGAATGACGGTTGTTCAAAGTGGGCATTTTATTCATTTACTGTTTCAGCAATTCTTGAAATTTGGAACTAGCGTTAGTTATTTTCTAGAAAGTCAATTTCTGGAGAATTTGCAAAACTGTTTAATACAACAAGTTGTGGTGTAACTTGTTGTTATTTGCTCCCCATCACACAAAAATTGATCAAGCTATCGATGCCAATAAAACTAATACATTTGCACGTGAGACAGTTTACTTATTTTCCAATACATACACACAAATTTCTTTTCGTCGCCCATAATTGTGGCGGTGCTTTCGTGCTTCGTTGAACGTCCATTAATGAGTTGTTGTAGTTGTTGTAGAACTCATCTAAATGAAACAGGTATTTGAGCATTGATCTCCCATGGAATGAGTAAGCTTAGGAAGCTGATTTGATTCAAAGCTTCGTCGCTTAATTTTAAGAGAACGTACACAACTTTACATAAATTTGGAGCCGAATTTTCAATCTGCGAATGAACAAAAGATTACCTGCACATGTTGGCGTTGATATGCGGAAGGAAGACACGACTGACAGTCGCAATTCTTGTCGGATGAATGCCTTCGATTCTCGAAATCTCGCTAAAGATCACCAAAGAGTAAAGCTTAATAAATAAACGAAATAAACTAAATAAACTAAGCGAATAAACTATCCCACCCTATGCTGACGTCTATTTTCGCATTTGTCAGTGTTCGGATGGACGGATTTTTCGTAGAATCTTCCTTTTCCTTCAAACCTCTTCTGAAAAATAATCAATGAAAATTTCAATTAAAATTAGGCAAACTAATAAAAAAATGTACCCGGTAAACATTTTTACTTAAAGATGATAAAAGGATTGATTTAAGATTTTAAAAAAAAGCAGCCCTTTACTTGATTTGATTCTAATTTTTATATGAGGGTTTAAATTTAGAAGTTCGGGGAACTTTTTAAAATATCTTAATAATATAATAAAAATTTTAACCTGAGCATTTCGAGAAGAGCGGCCAACAACGAAAAGCAACAGCAAAAGAAAAAGCAGAGGCACCACATCGTCATCGTCTGTATTTTGATACTCGAACCATTCGAAGAGCCACACGAGGCCTTGTTCCGTCATGAAGACGAGAAGGCGAGATACTTGTAGCCAAGGAGGACCCACAATTAACTATCTTGTAGACGAAAATGATAAACTTGCCCTAAAGCAAAGTTTTCCCAAAAAAAAACATTTGGACCGTTTATTTTTCCGTTTGTCATCTCTTCGAAATCTCTTTTGATTGCAAAATTTCAGCTTTATGAGTCATCCCTACTATTACAGCTTTTACGGTAAATAGATTGATCTAAAAGAGATAATTAACAAGTAAGCGGATCCAGGAGCTCATCAACCTTTTTTTGATTCGTGCATCCCTGAGTAACTGTATTCCTGTAGGAATCGGGCTATCGGGCTTAAAACAGTGAATCAGCTGCTCGTCGACACCACTTGGATCATGGGAAAACTTTGTTTTTACAATAATGTTTCTTTTTTGTGAAAAAGCCGGTTTTTTTTTGACAATTTTGAGGGTTTTGAACTTACGCTCTATCTAAATTTCTTTGAATGCATTTTCGTTAAACTTTTTTAATGAATTCATATATAGTTATCTTTTTTGTTTTAAATCTTCAATTTTGGGAAGCTAACTCTATTTTGACGACACTAAACTTGTCCCTAAAGTGACTCGATTCCTTTTTTGGTCACTCGCATTTCGCCCTCGAAATTTCTTCGATGGAATTCGATCAATTGAAACACGTTTTAGCCTATTTTGTAGAGAAGATTTACAACTTTCAAATAGTTTATAACAGTTTCTAACAGTTTCTAACAGTTTCTAACAGTTTAGAACAGTTTAGAACAGTTTAGAACAGTTTAGAACAGTTTATAACAGTTTATAATAGTTTATAATAGTTTATAATAGTTTATAATAGTTTATAATAGTTTCTAACAGTTTAGAACAGTTTATAACAGTTTATACCAGTTTATAACAGTTTATACCAGTTTATACCAGTTTATACCAGTTTATACCAGTTTATAACAGTTTATACCAGTTTATACCAGTTTATAACAGTTTATACCAGTTTATACCAGTTTATACCAGTTTATACCAGTTTATACCAGTTTATAACAGTTTATACCAGTTTATACCAGTTTATAACAGTTTATACCAGTTTATACCAGTTTATACCAGTTTATACCAGTTTATACCAGTTTATACCAGTTTATAACAGTTTATACCAGTTTATACCAGTTTATACCAGTTTATAACAGTTTATACCAGTTTATACCAGTTTATACCAGTTTATACCAGTTTATAACAGTTTATACCAGTTTATACCAGTTTATACCAGTTTATAACAGTTTATAACAGTTTATACCAGTTTATAACAGTTTATACCAGTTTATACCAGTTTATACCAGTTTATAACAGTTTATAACAGTTTATAACAGTTTATAACAGTTTATAACAACATAACATTATAACATTCATCGATATCAGGTTTCTATCGTTGGAAATTTATGGAAATGTTGAAATCCGCATTTCTTATGCATGTACCTAATATATTTCACTTTTTTCACATTTCCACACGATGACCTTCTTTTCTTTCACACTTACCGACAAATTAGAATAACACACTTCAGTGATTTTTTATAAAGAAACAGCCAGAGGTCAATGCTTCATTTGTTCCTACTATTGCCAACGATTTTTGAAGAAAAGTTAGTTTTTAAAAACCCACTTGAGCTACCGAATAGCTGAATAACTTGTACTGTACTAAAATAATAATAAAAGTACTGAATAGCTTCCATAACAATAACTTGAATAATTGAATTGTTTCTACACCAACTATTGTTTCTACACCAACTTGAGTAGGCGCTCTAAAGCGATTCGGCTACCCTAACCCAGCTTATCTCTTTAACGTTTAATCTTTGCAGATATTTGTAGACCTGCATCTCAATTAGTTGTTAGTTGATGCTAGTCTTTACACCAACTGTAATAACTTTACATGGTACGGTAACGACAACTAAGCAACGGAGCAACTAAGCAACTACGGTAGCTATAATTAGGTACAGATCTAACTGGATTATGGTAGACAGGCACAATTTAAAACCCTTTGGAATAAACTAAACCACCGATTTCAAAGCCTGAACCCTTTTTTCATCTCCTTTCTTTTCCTTTCAACTTTTCGAAAAAACCTCCCATCAAGAGCTAATAAAATATCGGATTTCATAGAGATTTTTCTCAAAGATTCAAGAAATAGGTGAACATCCACGAAGATAAATCATTAAGCTTCTTGCAAAAACATCAAGTTCTTCTTTTTATCCTAGCCAAATTTGCTAAATTCGTCTGCTAAATGTCTGGAAGTCTGCTAAATAGCTTCACTTTTTTATGTAGACCTCTAGAGCCTGATTTTCTTTAGTCAAAGTTGTCAAGTTTTCAATTCTTCTCTTCATTCTACTATTATAGGTGTACTTTGCGCTCCAAATGCGGAAATGCACCTAGACTTTGAACTTTGACTAAAGAAAATCAGGCTCTAGACGTCTACATAAAAAAAGTGAAGCAATTTAGCACTCTTCTAACGCACTCGTCCTTGAAAATCTTCTCGCATAGCCTTTGAAAATCATTATAAGTGTCCTATTCTATCAGAACAATGAAATCAAAAGATTCAGAAAGCTGCTG
This sequence comes from Mesorhabditis belari, assembly GCA_958450365.1. NCBI lineage: Eukaryota > Metazoa > Nematoda > Chromadorea > Rhabditida > Rhabditidae > Mesorhabditis > Mesorhabditis belari. The sequence continues at coordinate 544,616 of CAUEEP010000078.1, forward strand.
CTGCTCTAAAGAACTGCTTGTGCAGTTCTTTTCATTGCTTGTGCTTCATCCACATCCACATTTTCTCCATGCTTCATCCACATCCACATTTTCTCCATGCTTCATCCACATCCACATTTTCTCCATTTCCACTCCTCTTATTGCCCCATTTTTCTCATAAAAACTGCTCAAGTATTTGCTAAAAATAAATCCGTAGCCACGGTCAAAAAAATATAGTCGAAAAGAAAAGAGATCGTTTTGTTTTCGAAGGAGAAAAAGAAGAGGATCTTTCACACACATTGTTGACCCAAGCCTTTCTCTTTGTCTTTCTTTTTTTCGAGTAGGAAATGGAGTCTGAAGAAGACAATGGGTCAAGCATTTAGTACTGTTGTTTGAAAGTTTCACTACTATACTTAGTACTTACCGTAAATACTGTAATAGTACCCCACCCCCATAATGACGGTGCGAAGTGTTGCGTAGTCTAGCTTTGAACGAGTGTTTCTCGACACTGGTTTATGCTACAATGCTCGCTTAGGTATCAAAAAATAGCTGAAATTCAGGGCTATTTTTTGATACCAAAGACACATTTTTTGAAAGTACGGGCGCTTTGAAAAAAAATGAAATACTAAAAAACTTTTGCGACTACGCGACTGTACGAGGGGAGTGCGGTACTATTACAGTATTTACGGTAAGTTCATTACTATATAATAAAGCATACCTTTATTCAAATACTGTAATCCAATCTATTTACTTTTTAAATCTTTCAATATTTTCCATGAACCCTCACTAAATCAAACTAAAGTTGAGGTGGATTAGTTTTCAAAAATGGAAAGTTTTTGAAAACCCATTAGTCATTAGTATTGGCTTATTGATAAAACAAAACTTTTACAAAAACTTACTGTAATTGATAATATGAAAGTAGTTTTGCAGTAGTTAAGCAGTAGTTAAGCAGTAGTTTTGCAGTAGTTTTGCTTATAGCTTTGCAGTAAGCCAATACTTTTCGTTGTGATAGCTTGAGGAAAACGGCAGTTTAGAACTTTATTGAAACTAAACGGTACAGAAACGAATTACGGTACAGTCAAAGTCGAAGTATCGAAGTTTGACTGTATTTGTAAGGAAGTAATAAGTAGTGTAAGTAAGAGCAATGCTGATCATTCTTCTTTTCCGTATCTCTTTGAATGAACGAATGGATTGATGTCATCTAGCTTCTCCCTCTCCTTTCCTTTCCTTTCTTTTTTCTCCTTTTTCTTTTTCTCCTTGAAAAATCACAGACAAAACCCTCTTGCGATTTTCTCGCTTTTCCCTTCGCGCTTCTCGATTTTCAGTTCTTTTTTTTTGGTTTCTTGGATCTGGATATTGATAGGGGTTTGAAATTTATAAATCTTACTTATAAATCTCAAATTTGCCAAAGAATATTTGATTTTTTGCTTGTCAGCTCAGACTTTTGAGATTGTTTTCTCTTTTGCTTTCCAACTTTTTAGCTTTCAACTATTGCATTTGTCTTTAATAAGAGCTTAATAATGAAACTATTGAACTATTGAAGTAACTCACTCCCGGACTTGATCCATCTTTTTATCGATTCAGCACTGACAGTTCAAAGGTCGAGAGTTCAAAGGATTATCAGGAAAGTCGGGAGGTTTTCCATGATTCAACTTCTACTGGACACTTCCACCTCAAAAGTCTTTTTAAAATTCGCGAAATTTCATTGTTCATTGCTGGCTAAGCTTTTTTGTAACGAGAGACGAGAGACGTAAGTTTTTCAAGCCTGGCCCGGGCAGCTAAACAACCCGGTTGACCAACCAGACAATATACAGCGAATTATAGCAACAGCTTTTTGCAAAAGTAGCTGGAAAATGCCTAACTTATTTCAAAAGTCTCAAGTGTTATATAGAGAATTGTAGCCCTGATTCTCAGCTGCATTTATCTAACAAAAACTTTCCGATTCGACTTATACAACTCATTTCACAAGCACTTGAATGAGCTCTAGTCATCTCTCCGGCGAATCTGTCATTTAGCCGCTTTTCTTTATTAAAAATTGTTAAGAAAAGCTTTTTAATATTTCTTCAATGCAAAACTAGCGTTTAACATCACTTAATAACATCAAGAATCACATTTCATTGTTTTGGCTGAACTGGCATAACCAAAATTTAAGTTGATGTCAAGCTTCTGTCGGAGGAACAGGGAAAAAGGTGGAAATTGAGTATTTTCAATATTTCATATACGTATCTCGTTATATCAGCTGTTCTGGCGTTGAAAACAATTTCTTTTAGACAAAATTATCACAAATTTGATTGAAAAAAACTTTCCGAATGAAATTTTTTAATGTAGAAAAGCGGCCAAATGACAGATTCACCGGAGAGATGACTAGAGCTCATTCAAGTGCTTGTTAAATGAGTTGTATAAGTCGAATCGGAAAGTTTTTGATAGATAAATGCAGCTGAGAATCAGGGCTACAATTCTCTATATAACACTTGAGACTTTTTAAATAAGTTAGACATTTGCCAGATCATTTACCGATTGCAACAAGAATCCAGATTAGATTGCTGGTTTTCTTGGCTTCTTATCCTTGATTGATCTGGATGTGACCATCATGCCACACTCCAAGAACACTCCAGTACTTCACAGGTTATTCCTTCAAGGTTTCCCTTAAACTTTCCCGTTCTTTTTTCAACTCTTCCATCTGTTTATTGTTCTTCTCCATTCCTACTCCTTTATTTCCAGATCATAACTGGTTTCATGTAAATGTGTAAATGTTTTTATGAATCTTTTCTTTCTTTCATTTTTTCCCTTTTCGAGAATCCATTTGCTTCAATTTTCCCTTGAAGAGAGCACAAATTTCCGCTCGAAAAAACTCGATAGTGCTCGATGATGAAAAACAAGGAAAAGGGGAAAGTTCAAGGGTAAATCCGACAATGAAGCCATTTCTGAAAGAAAAATAGACACATAGACTATTTGGTTATTTTGAATAAAGAACAATTTTGTGCTAAATTTTGTCTCGTTGCTAGTTGTCTCATTGCTATCGTCTCATTGCTATCGTCTCATTGCTATCGTCTCATTGCTATCGTCTCATTGCTATCGTCTCATTGCTATCGTCTCATTGCTATCGTCTCATTGCTATCGTCTCATTGCTATCGTCTCATTGCTATCGTCTCATTGCTATCGTCTCATTGCTATCGTCTCATTGCTATCGTCTCATTGCTATCGTCTCATTGCTATCGTCTCATTGCTATCGTCTCATTGCTATCGTCTCATTGCTATCGTCTCATTGCTATCGTCTCATTGCTATCATCTCATTGCTATCATCTCATTGCTATCATCTCATTGCTATCATCTCATTGCTATCGTCTCATTGCTATCGTCTCATTGCTATCATCTCATTGCTATCATCTCATTGCTATCATCTCATTGCTATCATCTCATTGCTATCGTCTCACTACAGTGTTTCGATTGGGTAGCAGAAATCATAGCTTTTATTGAGGAATCGAACGCTATTAAATCTTCATCTTTGTTTGGTAAATCCTTTTGCCTGAAATTGTGAACACTGTTGCACTCAAATCTTCTCACATTCAAGTCGGATCGCAGATCCCAGTCTCCTTTTTGCAGAAAAATAAAGCCAAAGAAATAAAGCAATTTAAGACAAAGCTAATGCCAAAGATTTGGGATTAGTTGATCAAATGGGGCTTATTTTATAACATTCGAAATGTACAAGAATATAGCCAAATTTAAGGCAAAAATTGGTCTCAAAAATCTAGGCACAATGACATATTGAAGTTGAAGTTGAAGCTGAAGTTGAAGTTGAAGTTGAAGATGAAGTTGAAGTGGAAGTTAAAGTTGAAGCTCGGATTTAATTCGACTATCTAATGCTTAGAAATTTAGAACCGAAGCCGAATTAGAATAAAAAAGCAAGAGCTGAAATTTCAGTACAGAAAATAGGAGATTTCAGATTCTTTTTGCACTAATGACTTTCGATTTTGCACATTTTGCTTTCGATTTTCCGCCGATTCATCAAACTCTCACCTATGCAAATCACTTTCTTCGCAAGAAAACGTGTCTCTTTATGATCGTTTTTCCCTTTTCCTTATCTTTTTTTACGCCTCATTTCGATGATTTAACATCAAAATGCTAAATTTTAACATTTTTAGCGACTTTTTGTATGATTTTATACAAATCGAGGTGCTGTGAGTCGACGATTTTTCTATTTTTTCTATTTTCATCAACAGCATTTGGTGTCTTTACGAGAGGTGAGAAAGAGAAAACTTCCAAAAACGATTAAACATTCAAAGCTTTTCTTTTCGTAATAGATTTGCTCATTTTCGGGAGGTTTGTCAATAAGTGTACGACGGAAAAACAAGTTTTGACCATTTGAATGGGTACTTTTCTTAATACAAGCTTTTTCAAAAGATAGAACTTGAGATCAAAAGATAGAATTTGCGAAATTCTATTTTCATGTAGCACGAGCTCCTGAAAAAGTAGTCGTTCAAGTGATCAAAACTCGTTTTTTCGTTGTACACCTATCGACAATCAGAAATGAACAGCTCTACTTCTTAAGCGAGCAAAAATTCTTTCCAACTTTAGGCCTTTCCCAGCAACATTGCAAGTGCGAGCGGCGTTTTCGGCCCGTTTGTGGCTCGGATGAGATCACCTATGACTCCGAGTGTCATCTACAATGTGAAAGGCAAATGAAAACGGGTAAACCAAACTTTACAACTTTTAAGGAATGAAATTTAGAGAATAGATTTAGAGAATACTTTATACTCTCTCATCTAAACTATCGAAATCTTATAGCTTTTGATAGTTTAGTTGAAAATTCAATTGGATTTAACAAAAAGGCTATATATTGGGTTGGTGAATTAAAAACTGCGGGACTTTGAACTAAAATTTATTCAACATAAAACCATGAATTCATTCCAAATATTCCATTATTATAATTCCATTATTATTGACGACTTGTGCCCATTTTACAGGCAATTTGCGGATTCCTCTTTCGTAGTAGGATTTTGGTTTGTGTGTGAGACAAGTGTGAGACTCAAAAATCGAGGACTGGAGATGTCCGATAGAGAGTTTGAGCACTTTCTTCAAAAGAAACCCATTTTGGTGTTAATAGAAAAGTTGTAGAGAATCAAAAACTAGGCTTATAGCCAAATTTTCAGAACGATTCAAAAACTGGTTTTCAAGAAATGCCAAATTTACGAATTTTCACCAAACTTGACTGGAGATGTCCCAGTTTGAGCACTTTCTTCAAAAGAAACCCATTTTGGTGTCAATAGAAAAGTTGTAGAGAATCAAAAACTAGGCTTATAGCCAAATTTCCAAAAAGATACACTTAGTAGTTTCGCTTAAAATGCAAGTTTTGTGAAAATTTGGCATTTCTTTCTTAAATTTGGCATTTCTTGAAAACCAGTTTTTGAATCGTTCTGAAAATTTGGATATAAGCTTGATTTTTGATTCTCTACAACTTTTCCATTGACACCAAAATGGGGTTTCTTTTGAAGGAAGTGCTCAAACTGTCACATATGACAATAGCCGGCAGTTTTCAATTCACCAAGATAGATTTCAGCTATAAGATATCAAAATCTTATAGCTTCAAAAGTTTAGACCTTCGTTTACTCTATTCGGGAACGTGTTGCCCGAAAAATGCTTGCCCATCCGTAAATTCACCCGTTTGCGATAATTTTGGTCGGTTTATAAGCTGGAGTTTGAAAAAATCAATTAGAATTTAACGCTTCTTTAGGCAAACCCATAAATTTCTCATCATAAACCGATCAAATTTTCAGGTAGAACCCACCAAAACGAGTGTCGTTTTCATTTTCACAAATGCTTGGCAAAGAAATTGCAAAACAAGAAGCTCTACATACAGCATAATGTTTGTTTTTGAAATATAGAGATCATAGATAGAAATATTGATTGTGAATAGAGAGCACAATCAGTATTTCTTTGTTTGTATTTTCTTTTCAACTAGTATTGATTGATTCCTTTCCTCAAAATAGTACGAGAGGCTCGATAACAAAACTCTAATCGAATAAGGAAGCAAGCTAGCCTTCTCATTGTCGAGCTTGTCATGAAATTAAATCCTTCTACTTTCAATTCAATTTCAATTCAATTTCAATTCAATTTCAATTCTACATTTCAATCCTTCTACTTCTACTATTCAAATTGCAGAGCTATTAAAAGATCTCCATTTAGACGAAATTTTTCATTCTTTTTCCTGATTTGTCAACTCTCGGAGTAAAATGCTTAACTTTTTAAAGACTTTTAAAGGCTTTAAATAATAGTTATAAATTAAAAAGCCTAATCACGTCAAAAACCGGATGAAAATCCAACAAAAACACCCATTCTTAAGCTCTTGAAAATTTGGGCGATTGTAGCTAGAGTAGGAAAAGAATTTTGGAGGAAGAGCTGTTGAAATATTGAAGTGTTAGCTCTTCTAAATAGTCAGCTCTTCTAAAAATAGAAGAACTGGCTCTTCTATTAGAAAGTTTACGGCATACATCATTCAAAACTTGTGCTCAACCTGTTGCGGATCAACTCTTTTCAGTGGTTTGACTTGAATTTGAACCGCCAAACGGATTGGCTTGGGGTAAGCGCAGTTAAAAAGTCAGACTAAAAAGAACCAGTAAAGCAAATTGTTAGGTTTTTTCTGAGATTCTTGATCTAGATTGTTTTTGATGCATCAAGAATCTCAGTTTCTTGTTCAAGATTGTTTTGGATGCATCAAGAATCTCAGTTTCTTGTTCAAGATTGTTTTTGATGCATCAAGGATCTCAGTTTCTTGTTCAAGAGTGTTTTTGATGCACCAAGAATCTCAGTTTCTTGTTCAAGATTGTTTTGGATGCATCAAGAATCTCAGTTTCTTGATCTAGATTGTTTTTGATGCATCAAGGATCTCAGTTTCTTGTTCAAGATTGTTTTGGATGCATCAAGAATCTCAGTTTCTTGATCTAGATTGTTTTTGATGCATCAAGGATCTCAGTTTCTTGATCTAGATTGTTTTTGATGCATCAAGGATCTCAGTTTCTTGTTCAAGAGTGTTTTTGATGCACCAAGAATCTCAGTTTCTTGATCAAGAGTGTTTTTGATGCACCAAGAATCTCAGTTTCTTCGATTGAATATCAGAGAAAGTTCCCCCGAGAACCCCAGAAATTCTTTATTTCTGCTTTTCTCTATTTCTTAACACCAATCTCTTCATTATCCTTTCGTTTACTCGTTTATTCTTTTAATTGAGCACAATTTATGAGTGTGAGAGATTGAAATCTCCTCTCTACTCCTCTTTATTCCCTCTCAAAAAGTTTCTTTTTCAGTTTCTTTTCACTTTATCTATTTCGCAAAGTGTCTTCACCTTTTTATGAGAATTCACGAAAAAAGTTTGGAGATTTGGGGAAAACTTCATGGCATTTCATGAAGTTTTCATGAAATAAACAGAAAAATAGATCCATTTTGGAAATTGAGGTCAAACTTTGAATGGATCTTTGATGAAAATCCTATTGCTTTTCGTTTTGTATTGCGTAAGTGAGCCAAATCCCTTTACTATTATTGAAAGGATTTGGATTTGGAAGTAAAGTTGGCGACATTGAAATTTCGTCTTTGAGCAACAACAAAATTTATTCGTAAAAATAAACTAGAAACAATTAATCAACAATATATTCCCCACAGCTATCAATAACATTTTTCTATCTTTGACGCAAACTATGGAAACTCTCTTGAAAGAATTGGGCTGGTTTTGATTGAAAGAAAGCAGAGACCCATTTTTTGATGTCGTGTTCTGAAACTTGTGGCTTTCGAGTAAATGCCGAAACTTCGTTCCCAGCCCAATTGCTCAATCTTCTCTTGCGAGCAATATCTGGACTATAAGGCGGGCAATCAGACGGGGCAATATCTGGACTATAAGGCGGATGAATTAGAAGTTCCCAGCCCAATTGCTCAATCTTCTCTCGCGTAATCTTGGCAACATGCGGACGGGCATTGTCTTGTAACAATCGCACTGTTGTCGGATCGATTCCTTTTGAGCGAAGAACCGCGTCCACGCGATCTAGTTGTTGAACGTAAAGATTTGCATCAACAGTCTGACCAGAAATTAACACTTCGAAATGGACCAGGTCTCGGGTATTCCACCAAATCGACAGCATAACTTTCTTTCCGTGAAAATCTGGTTTAGGTATTGGCTTTGGAATTTCTCCCGGGTCGAGCCATTGTCTTATCTAGAAGTTCCCAGCTCAAAAAACGCGTAACAAAGCACAATAATTATTTCTTGAAAACAGAAGAGATTGCGGTGGTAATAGTATCCAACAGTGTTAAAATCCATAAAGAGAAACGCAAACGAAATTTCAATATCGCCAACCTAATATTTTAAAGTTTTATTTAAGGTTTTACTCAAATTAATATCAAATTCTCTAAAAGAATTTTTGACTTTTCAGGGAGAATGCAGACCAGACGAGCGACAAGATGAGGATTGCACTGCGATTTTCTGCGATCAACAAACTGATGGACCAGTTTGCGATCAATTCGGGAACACTCACAACTCGACGTGCAAGTGAGAGCCATTGAATTCATTGCTTACTTCTAATCAATTGCAAGAAAAATGCACTGGTTTAGTTACGCAATCTGTTCTTCACGTAAACAAAGCTAGAAAGCAAAGCTATTTGGCTAACTTTAAGTCAATGCTTTCAAAGCCAAAGTCTTCAAGGTCAAAACTTTTCAAGACAAAGCTTTCAAATTCAGCTTTAAACACCACTTTAAGCTCTTTAAATCAAAGCAAAAATCATTCAGAAATTTGCTTCAAACGATTCCTCTTTTCCAGATTTGATCAAGTGAATTGCGAGCGAAGAAATCGTGGAAATGAAGAGATCGCTTTGGCATATCATGGCCGATGCAGAAATGAGACAGAAATTGCAGAAAAGGGTAAAGAAAAATAGAATGAGAAAATAGAATAAGAAAATAGAATCCAAGTGTTCTCAATTTAAAAACATTGAAAACTGATTGTGAGTTTAGAATTGCTTCTCGTAATGACTCATCTAAACCTCTCGACAACCGAAATCCCGACGATAAAGAAGCCAAAAAAGTTGAAGAAGGTAAAAAATGATTCTCATAAGAGCGATTTGAATTGCATTCTTGAATTTCATTCATGAATTGCATTCTTGAATTGCAATCGATTCTAAAACTAAAACCGAGTTATGCTCATCAAAGTAGACAAGCTTTCTCAAGTTTTTTCAACTCCAAACCTTACAGCTTGTTAGTTCAATGGATAAAGTGAATAAAATAGAAACAGTTCTGATGAGGATTGATCAATAAGTACAGTACTGGACAATGAAATATCATATTTGAAAGTACTGAAATATGCTATTTGAAAAACGATCGTCACTTTCGCGCGTCTGTAACTCCCTTGTCTTTGAGCTTAAACTATTAGTGTTATACATTTTCTGAAAGCTCTTTTCAAGGGCTACACAATGGTAATATTAATATTTAGAAATACGGTAAAGACAAGGGAGTTACAGAACGCGCGAGAGTGACGATCTTTTTTCAAATATCATATTTCAGTAGTGTACCTACACAAAACTTGAAACTTTTTTAAACTTATAGCAAACCACCAAATTCCTTGAATAACACTTGTGAAATTTAGTGAAATTTTTTTGCCTTACTGATAATAGGATCTTTTTATTACATTTGTTGAATTGTTCATTAAATTGTTCATTCAATTTAGGCAAATATTTTGTAGGATTATTGTAGAAAAATACTAACAAACTTGAAGGCAAAAGCTCCCAAGAACATAGACATTTCTCTTTTTTGCTTTGTAAGTGTAGATGTAGTCTATTACTGTATACATGGCCATTTTTCCTAAGCTTCGCTCGTCGTTTCGCTGTTTGATGAGCTTCCGGATGTTTGGCGTGGTCACCGATCGAGGTCTTCCTTTTTTCGGCTTTTCCTTGACGTGTCCTCTCTCTTGCAATTGTTTGGCAAGCCGTTGAACAGTTCTGATGTTGGTTTTCGCGTGATGGCCGCCTTCGACTCTCCGGCTTTCAAAAGCATAGTGATCGCTTCTCGATGAGGACAAGCCTGCATTTCCAAAAATACACATTGAATGCCAAGCACCATTTGAAAGAGGAAAAAAAACTAGACAAAATTCATGTTTGACACTTTTAAATCTTTTAAAAGGATACTTTTAAATCGCATAAAAGTTAGTTCAAAGAGACGCGGCAATACTTTTCTCGGTCCCTGTAGTGTCTTTTCATTTACCATACAACAAAAACCCTTTCGAAACAAAAGACAAATGCAAATATCGTTGCCTTCCCATACCTCTCATTACTGTATAACTTCAAGTGAGGATTTCGAGTCAATAAAATTTACTGAAAACGTGCGCTTCTGAGAAAGAGGCTGAACAAGCTTGAGTTTATGAGTAATTTGTAATGAGTTTATGAGTAATTTGAGTTTAAATTAGATTAGACTGGCTGTTTGATCATTTTAGAAGTACCATCAGAACTGGAACCTGAATAAACTTTCACACAACAAAAAGAAGGTCTTGAGCTGTGAATTTGTTTTCAGGAGTCTTCGGGGGAATCGATTGGAGCTAATTTTATTGAGTCTACCACTTGGCACATAGGTTTAATTGTTGTTCAATTGTTGTAAGATAAGATGTAAGATACTAATTGTAAGCGGAGATACTCAAGGTTGAAAATGACCGAGAATCGGTCCGAATTCGATCTCTTTTAGGGTTGAAGAATTAGAATTAGAAGAAAGAATTAGAATAAGATGTGTCAATTGTCAATATAACAGTCTAAAATTGCAAATTTTCAGATCAAAATCGGGAAAAAGACTCCATCGATCGATCGAAAAGCTTTAGCGAGCAAAATCCGCTCACAATCAGAAGGGAAAAGATTGGAAGTATCGAAATTTGAAGAGATGAAAAAGGAAGAACAAGACGAACAACCATTTTCTGCGATTTCGGCGATTTTTGGAGAGGATGAGGTGAGTTTTGGTTGGAGTTTTAAAAGACTAACACGTAGACTAGGAAAGTTGTGTCATTTGCTTTTGAATCAAAAGAATTGGCTGACTTTTTTTGTGAACTTTTGTCTCAACAAGTTTTAAGTTTTATCTTGTTTTTTGAACTCAACATTAGATAAAGTTTTAAGCTTTCATCTTGTCTAAAGTATTGTAAATTTAGCCAGAAACCAGGAGTGGGTTAACTGCAAAAGTCGCGCTGAAATCTACAACAATGCCAACGACGACGGCAACTTTTATCAGAGAAACGATTTTCCCAGACGATACAGTTAAAGCTACTGATAGGTTAAAAGCCATAACATCCAGTTCTGAAACTGAAACAACAATGTCTACAAAGGTAAGCCATTTTGTTTATTTTAGAGCTTAGTTAAAAGTCGAACTGCAAGAAAGAATGGTAGCTAAAGTTGAACTTGAACTAAATCCAACTTGAACTAGTTGAAATAGTTCGTTGGATCTGAACTATACAAAGATATACACTGGGAACTCCGAATCTGCTTTATTTGGCACGATAATCACAATTCGACACACCCATTAGTAGGGTATATCTTAACTTAACTCACGTCTACATTTCCCCCCTAACCCTTACTCTTATTGGACGATAGGCTTCTCGCATTAAGGACTTCTCGTACCATGAATTTTATCACTATACTAAACCTAGGCCATGAACCAGTCCATCGGGGCCCGGGATCGAACCCGGGTCCCTAATTGTGCAGCCACACCGGCGTTGCGCCACCCCTGAATGAAAAAAAGACTCCAATTAGTGTGAATTCATGTTCATATTCATGTTTCCTTTATCTTACTGTGTTCTTTTTTCAGAATCTCCCCTGGGATCTCTCGATTCGTTGTTCAGCTGTTTCATGCAAAAAAGATTGGCATCCAGTGTGTGATCACCAAGGAAGAACCCACAAAAATCCGTGTCTCTTTCAATTTTTCGCTTGTAAACTCTATCGACATGAGGGGATTATTTTGGAGATTTCTCACCAAGGAGAGTGCAAAGATACAAAGGTTTGCGATAAGAATTGAAAAATAAAACACTAGGAAATGAGATAGCTGATTAGATTAGAGATTAGAGATTAGAGGTTAGAGATTAGAGATTAAATAATTAGATGACTATGATACTGGTTAGATAACAATAGTCAACTATAGAGTTTTATTTAGGTTTACAAAGGCGATGATGAGCCGTGTGGTGTTTGTTCGACGGCCCGCGAGAAGACTCCCGTTTGCGATAATAGAAATCAAGTAAGAAAGCAGGCGCTAGAGGCAAAATGATCCCAAATGTGTAAGATTGTGTAAGAGGTTTGGATTGGGATTGATTTGGATTAGGATTTGAATTCATAATTTCATCTAATACCTAAAGGAATATGAGATATTGAGTTGTCCAGTTATGAATGCGCGTTTTTACTATTTTGTAAATTTCTCAAGATATCGAACAGATGTATATGAGTGTTATATATCATTCGAAAGCTCAAGATCTCCTCTACATTTTGGAATAAAAAAGTTTTTGAATTCATTCAACTTTTTGGGAAATTGACTGCACAAAGGGAGAGGTCGTTATCCAAAAAAAAACCCATTTCAGCTTAGCTATTCCTCAAGTTTTATGGTGTAAAATAACCGCCCAGAAAAGAAAAGAAAAGTAAAGATGCTCTGAAATTGGTATATTTAAAAAAATTTGTATTGATATATCTATTGGCCAAACATCAAACGGTTGACTCAATTTGAGCGGAGCCAAAACTTGATCCCAAGGCACCCTTCCATTTTTGGCCACCTCTTCTTCTGTGCAGTCAATTTGCCCAAAAGCTGAACAAATTCAAAAACTTTTTATATCAAAATGTAGAGGAGATCTTCAGCTTTCGAATAATACTCATATATATCTTTTTCTTCATTTCGGTATCTTGAGAAATTTACAAAATAGTAAAAAACGCGCATTCATAACTGGGCAACCCAATAGCTCTGTATCAAAATCGAATCAAAATCAAACCCTAATCTATGTCCTATGCTTAAATGGGTGTCTGATAGCTGTTGATAGATTGATATTGATTGATAGCTATAGATTGATATTGATTACAGTCTGATAGATGAGTAATAGTTGTTTGATTAAGTTCATCTTAAACTTTAAAACCCATTTCTAATGGCTCTGAGCTTAGGAAAGCATTTTTGCTAAAAGTTAGCTCACTGTTTTTCTTTGAACACAGTTTTGAGCACTCTCTTACATCCAGTTTCCCGTTAGAGTTTCCCGTATTCCTTCCAGACTCATCCCTCACTTTGTCACCTCGCCGTTTGGAACTGCCAAATGGAAAGAAAAGGCGGCGATCGACGAGTTTTGGTCCATATTGGATCATGTCACAAGGAGAGTCCCATTTTCACGGAAAAGGTTTGTACCTACTTGTACAGGGCGGTTCAATATTATACAACAACGACAAGTGAGATACTTTATTCATAAAGGCGGTATTACAGAGAACTTTTTAGGAGGAGTTTTTTTCAAAAAAAACTTTCCATCACAAGTACCACATATTATATAATATTCGAAAGCGGAAAATCTCAGCTAGATTACCTTTACAGTACTAGTACAATACAGTTTAGTACAATACAGTTTTAAGTCCTAAAAGGGAGTTGAAATGCACCGAAGTCAAATGCTGCTGCTGTTTGTCTTGATTTTCCACGTGACAATTGCCTTGAGAAGGTTATTTTAATGGAGACAAACATTTTCAAAGGTTTCTTAATCTTAATGTAAGTATGATTGTGCAGAAATTGAAGCCTTTCTTGCCAAAACAAAAGTCTACAGTCGGCGATAAAATCTCATTTTGGAAATATGGGAAAATTTGCGGGTTTTGCGGTGCCTGGAACTTGCGATAGAGAGACGTTTGACTGTTGTTTTTGTTTTAAAATATTAATATAAATTTCTGAAGATAAAAGAACTGTAGATATAAGCATGCTTTAGCTTTTTCTCTGAACCTTTTTAACTCGAAAAGCAAGAGCAGGTCGCCACGGCATGTGGACTTCGGTGCATTTCAACCCCCTTTTAGGACTTAAAACTGTATTTTCATAACAAACAATTGCAAAGGTAATCTAGCTGAGATTTTCCACTTTCGAATACTATATAACACGTGGTACTTGTCATGGAAAGTTTTTTTGAAAAAGCTGTTCTCCTAAAAAGTTACCTGTAATACTGGACCATCCTGTATTATGAATAAAGCATATCACTTTATCGAATAAATAAAATGCCCCAGAACTTCTATGAGCTATATAAAATGCCCCAGAACTTCTATCAACTAAATAAAATGCCCCAGAACTTCTATGGATTATATAAAATGCCCCAGGACTTCTATGAGCTATATAAAATGCCCCAGAACTTTCCAATTTCCAGGAAGAAACTTGCCCCGAGCGTTGCCCCGAAGAGACTCGTCCGGTTTGCGACGAGAAAATGATTGAGCACAAGAATCTTTGCGCGTTTCAGGTAAACAAGAACTAAAGACATTTGACAAGAACAAGACTCAATACATTTCTAAACGTAAAGTACTGATTTAATATAAATAATGGTCATTATGACTCTCTGTTCAACAAAACTGATTTCCTGGGTTTTCTGGAGGATTGTCCGCGAAAGAGTCCGAATCAGAACGTTTGTGACTCTTTCCTGACGAGTTTTAAATAGAAATTCGATTACGTTATGCTCGGGATCAGGCAAAGAGTCAAGTTTTTACTCAAAATGTGCCCAAATGTACCTAAAAATTCCATTTCAGATGAAAAACTGTGTCGAACGGAAAGCGGGCGGAAAAGCCGCGCATCTCGTCAGTTTATCGCCGTGTCCAAACGAGAAAAACGGTAAAAATCATCGAATTTGCGAAAAAATATATAAAATTTTAATCATTAACTTTTAGAAATCTAAAATTTTACATTCTATAACCTTTTTTTACTTTACAGAATCGAATACCAAAGAGAACAAATGCTTTGAAACAAAATGCTCAAATGAATCTCAACCAATTTGTGATTCGCAAGGGAATCAACACTTGTAAGTACAAGAAAAACGATACTTGTTAAGAGATAAAAACGATTTAGAGACAAAAACCAACAGTATTTAGAGATAAAAGCTTATTTTCCAGAAATTTGTGTCTCTTTGAACGAGAGAAATGCAAAGCTGAGCTGAAAGGGATCAGATTGAAGATCGAGGTAAGTTTAAGGCTTACTGTACTCAAGACTTACTGTACTCAAGACTTACTCTACTCAAGACTTACTGTACTCAAGACTTACTCTACTCAAGACTTACTCTACTCAAGACTTACTGTACTCAAGACTTGCTGTACTCAAGACTTACTGTGCTCAAGGCTTACTCTACTCAAGACTTACTGTACTCAAGGCTTACTGTACTCAAGACTTACTGTACTCAAGACTTACTGTGCTCAAGGCTTGTTGTACTCAAGACTTACTGCACTCAAGACTTACTGTGCTCAAGGCTTGTTGTACTCAAGACTTACTGCACTCAAGGCTTGCTGTACTTTGTGCTCAAATCTGAAGCATTCTCATGCATTCTCAAGCATTCTCATGCAATAAACTTATCATTTTACAATTAAAAGCTAGTCCCCAAAAGGATTATTGGCAAGTGTTTGCATTTTAGAACTTAAAGATTTAATCACGTTAAAGAAGAACTGTACTTGAGGATCTTAAGGATTCAGCTTCATCTCTAACTGTACTTGATCTTAAAGACGTGAATCTTAAAGATAACCTTTGAATTTCGTCAAGTTTATCGTATCGTACTATGAATTTTACCACTACCCTAAACCGTATCGCATTTGTATGTAAGTCAACAAAATCTCAGGCAAATTGCAAATATTCTGGCAAAATGCAGGGATAAGAACTCCAAGATTAGTCTAAATATGCTCAAAAGTTTGATATCAAACAAAAAAATACTTTAGCGTTTCGACAAATGTGAAAAGTGCAAATCCGACTGTTTTGGAGTTGACGTTGACGCAAAATCGCCAATCTGTGCCAATGATTACGTCACTTATGACAGCGATTGTCATTTTCAAAAGGCCAAGTGTATGAATGACAGTCTAGCGGTGCTTTTTAAAGGTTTGTTATTTGATTTGTTTGATTTGTTTAGCTAATTTGTTTAGCTAATTTGTCGTTTATCTAATTTTAGGTAGTTGCTCTTTATGCTTTCACGAGGAATGTCCTTTGCTTGGCAATGATGCTCCCGATGGGTCGCTTGTCTGCGATCAAAATGGACAAACACGGTAGATTCGATAATTGAAACAAGTTTTCAGAAATTTAACAATATTTTAAGTGGTGAATAACAGTAGCAGTCTTCATGTTATTGTAGTCTTTGGCTACGGTAGCTCTATTGCAAGTCAAGGGCTAGATAGCTCTATTACAGGTCAAGGATTACGGTAGCTCTATTACAAGACGAGGATTAGATAGCTCTAATACAAGTCAAGGAATAGATAGCTCTATTACAGGTCAAGGATTAGATAGCTCTATTACAGGCCAAGGATTACAGTAGCTCTATTACAAGACAAGGATTAGATAGCTCCATTACAGGCCGAGACTTAGATAGCTCTATTACAAGACAAGGATTAGATAGCTCTATTACAAGTCAAGGATTAGATAGCTCTATTACAGGTCAAGGATTACGGTAGCTCTATTACAAGACAAGGATTACAGTAGCTCTATTACAAGACAAGGATTAGATAGCTCTATGACCGGCATTCCTTTTTACTTTTTAGAACATGTCCTAAAATCAGCCAAAAGACCAGGAACCCTTTCTTTTCCATTTTCTAAAACCATTCCTGATCAATTCTGAAACCAAACCTTGATCAGATCTCGCTGCGAGTTCAACGCTCTCCACTGTGTACTTACGCAGAATTTCGGCTACAATTTGAGTGTGCTTCATGTGAGAATCTTAGAAAAAACCTTTCATTTTACATTTTATTGCTTTAGGAAGGCCGTTGTTGTGCTTCATTGGATAACTGTGCCACAGCTCCCTCAAATCCTTTGTGTGCCTCGGATGGACTCACTTATTCGAACATTTGTCTCTTCGAGATTGCCCGGTGTCAGAAAATGAAGAAAATGGTGGGTTTTTGATGATTCGTTAACTTGTCGTAACTTGTCAATGAACAAAATCTATAAGACTTTTAGGGAATCGAGCTTTTAATGATCAATGAGGGAGCTTGTGCAAATACGACCAAAAAGGTTACACCAAGAGCCTCCGATTCATCAGAACAACAAGGAAATGACAGTAAGAATCACTTAATATCTTCCAAACTATTCAGAAGTAGTGTGAATCTTTTTATGGCATTACCTAGCTACGGTATTCCTAATCATTTCTCAATTTTATCATACCTTTTGAGGGTTATTGGAGATTTGATTAGCTTCCGACCCTTTTGCCATTGGCATTCTAACTTTAAGCTCAAAGATCTTGGTGTTGAGCTGTTCAAATTGAATAGTTTTCATACCAATCGACAGAGAAAGACTCTAATGATACCAAGAAGATGTAAATTGGACAGCCTGACACCAAGAAATTTGAGCTCAAACCTAGAATGCCAATGGTAAAAAAGGGCGATAGCCGCATCAAGTGTCCGATAACCTTTTTTCAAAGCCAACTCAACTCACAAATCCTTGTTTGACTCCAAAATTGAATACATTGTCCCAACACCAAGAAATTTGAGTTCAAAGTTAGATTGCCAATGGCAAAGGGGCGGGGCGCGCATCAAATGTCCAGAATGCTCGATTAACTCAAGCTTTGGGCACCGTACTTTCCTTAAAGATGTTTTATAAAAAAAAATACCGACTGGGGCTACCAGTGGTGAATTTATCGCATACACGAAATATATCAATCACAATACAACGACACACACAATACTAGGCTATATCTTAACTTAACCCACGTCATGACAGACGGCTCCCTAACCCTAAGCTCAATGGGGAACTAAATAGCTTTTTTGGTGGTGAAGGGAAGATGACGATGAAGGAGTGGCTTGTCACTTTAAAGAACTGGGGCCACAACCACCAGACTGCCCTCCAGAAAACCTCTCAACCCGAAGGGAAAGGAAATCCGAAGGGGGTGACCATGTCGCATGTGGGGTTCGAACCCTCGACCTTCCGATTAAGATAAAAGACACTTAACCAGTCAGCCACACGTGCTCCTATTTATATTTATATCAAAAACTATTTAGTCAATCAATTCCCCACTCCACAACCGATGAGCGAAAGTTGTGATTTCGCGGAGAAATGCGGCCACGAGTATTCGCCGATTTGTGGCTCTGACAATAAAATCTACACAAATGCGTGTGAATTGAAAGAAGCAAAATGTTTAAAAGAGTAAGGTTAGGGCTTGGGCAAACTATAGGAAATTTTCAGCTCATCATTGACTGTACAATACGTCGGAGAGTGCTGTCAAGAGGATTGTCCCGTCAATTGGAGTCCCGTTTGTGATAGCGATCGGAAAAGTCATCAGGTATCGGAAAAAATCAAGTTTTAGCTATCCAATACTAATCACAAAGCTTTCTAGAACTTGTGCTTCTTTGGCTTGGCTCGTTGTCTAGAGGAGAGAAAATTCGGCCGAAATCTGACAATCTCGAAATTCGATCTTTGCGAAAACGAGATTCCATGCAAAGAGTGCACAAAAGTTTATGAACCAATTTGCGCGAATAATGGTTTGTTTCAATGAAAACTCGCAAAAAGTGATTTCTAGAAGAGACATTTGTGAATGAATGTGAATTGGAACGATACAATTGCTTGATTGAGAGGAGAATCACGAGTGGGCAAAGGGTGCACAAAGGGTATATTGGTGAGTTAGTTTTGATTTGTTTCGATTTCGAAGTAGATACAATTATTGGGTTAGTGCATTGAAAACTCCGGGACTTTGAACTAAAATTTATTCAACAGAAAACCATGAATTCATTTCGAATAATTTCCATTATTATTGATTATATTAGTGCTAAATTGGTACAAGTGGCACACACTATTCTATTAAAAATCAGTTGGAATCAGTCGCTGATCCTTGGGATAGAACAAAGCCAGTCTTGTTGTATTCTTGACCAATAATCTACTATAGTTGTTAGGTCCGATCTAGGAATCCGTTCAATCTAGACTGATTCTAGATCGGATGTCCGATCTAGAATCGTCTGGATCGGATGTCTAGAGTGAAGTGAGGTCCAACGTCTGATTTAGAATCAAGCCGATCACTCTAAATCTTACTCTGAATCGGATACCTGTCTTAGAGTGATCGGCTTGATTCTAGATCGGACGTTGGACCTTAATTCACTCTAAATCGAACGTCCGATCTATTGGGTTGGTGCATTGAAAACTGCGGGACTTTGAACTAAAATTTATTCAACATAAAACCATGAATTTATTCCAAATATTCCATTACTATAATTCCATTATTATTGACGACTTCTGCCCATTTTACAGGCAATTTGCGGATTCCTCTTTCGTAGTAGGATTTTGGTTTGTGTGTGAGACAAGTGTGAGACTCAAAAATGGAGGGCTGGAGATGTCCGATAGAGAGTTTGAGCACTTTCTTCAAAAGAAACCCATTTTGGTGTCAATAGAAAAGTTGTAGAGAATCAAAAATGAGGCTTATAGCCAAATTTCCAAAAAGATACACTTAGTAGTGCAGCTTAAAATGCAAGTTTTGTGAAAATTTGGCATTTCTTTCTTAAATTTGGCATTTCTTGAAAACCAGTTTATGAATCGTTCTGAAAATTTGGATATAAGCTTGATTTTTGATTCTCTACAACTTTTCCATTGACACCAAAATGGGTTTCTTTTGAAGAAAGTGCTCAAACTGTCACATATGACAATAACCCTCAGTTTTCAATTCACCAACCCAATAGTTTTGAATCTACTTTCAATCGACTTCCTAAGTCTAAGCTTCACTAGCCTATTAATCTCAGCAAAATCCCAGCAAATTGCGATTCTTCGAAAGTCTTTTTGGTGATCCAAAATGGTTTTAGATCGATTTTCGACAATGTTATTATCTACAGAGTGATCCAAAAGTTCCCCGTACAATTTTTGACTAAAAGTTGATTTTAAAAACGACTGAGCAAAGCTTTTATATTGATATATGACTTGATTGAAAGCTTGATTTATGACTTTTATATGATTGACCCTTTGAGCCGCGCACAAACACTCGACGACACGCTGCCGAAATTAGACAACTTCCAATGTTTATACAGATTCTTGAAATTAAACAATTTACACAAATTTTAAGCTTTAAATCTTTTTGCTAATTAAAATAAACTAAACTTGATATTGGAAACCTTTTCTGGGGCTTTTTGGCTGATCTTTTTCGATGAAAACATAAAAATCTGCTAACTTTGATACGAGGGAATATCTATCCAAATAAATGTTAGTTTAAACGCTTTTAAAATTATTTTCTAACATTTTTATCGTAGTTTATATATTTATAAACATTAAAAGTTTATAAATTTTTGTTTGGAATTAGTCTAAACATTACGAATGACTAAAGAAATTGAAAAGAATTTTGAAAAGGAATCGATCCGACAACAGTGCGATTTTTACAAGACAATGCCCGTCCGCACGTTGCCAAGATTACGCAAGAGAAGATTGAGCAATTGGGCTGGGAACTTCTAGTTCATCCGCCTTATAGTCCAGATATTGCCCCGTCTGACTACCATTTCTTTCGAAGTATGCGGCATTCACTCGATAGCCACAAGTTCCAGAACATTGACGACATCAAAAAAATGGGTCTCTGCTTTCTTTCAATCATTTTGATAGCCCTGTCGACCACTTTCGGCTCAAAGGGCCAAAATATAAAAAAAGCTATGATAAGCTATGAGCTCCTTATTAGTGTTTAGTCTAATTTTATTAAGGTTTTCATTTCAAAAAAAAGTTGGCCTGAATAGGAAAGCTAATCAGGAGCTCAGTCATTTTAAAATCAAGTTTTAATAAAAAGTTGTACGAGAACTTTTGAATCAACCTCTAGCTCATCTTTTGAACTTTTAACAACTAAAGCACTAGACCACGTGCATTTCATAGTCTACTTCTAAACTTTTCCTAAATCAATTCGGCTCTAAAGCTTTCCCAGATCACCGGAATCCCAAACAGGTGAATTTCCAGGTGAATGCTGTTCAACAAAACCTTGCCCTCTCACCTATGATCCCCTTTGTGATTCCCACGGCCGAACACATCCAAATCAATGCGCTTTTCAGCAACATCAATGCAAATTGAGAAAAACGGAGAATGAAACCATTGAAATCGCATATAAAGTGAAGATTTCATAGAAGTTTCTTCCTAAAATGCCTTCAGGGTCAATGCTGTGGTCAACCTTGCGAAGAAACGGTTCATCCAGTTTGCGATGGAACCAAGACACACTCGAATATGTGCAAGTTTAGGTAGAAGCTTATATCGAACTTGGTTTTATCTAAGCAATAGGAAGAATCTTATATTTAAAAGGTTTATCCAGCTAAGGTTTACCCAGCTAGGGTTAGGATTACAAGAGTCAGCAAGTTCAAAGTCAGCAAGTTCAAAGTCAAAGTCAGCAAGTTCAAAGCAAGTCAGCAAGTTACTTTTTAGATTTGGATTTGAATTTTCCCATGTTTATAGGACAATTCTTTAATGTTTAAATACCAGTTTAGAATGGAAATTTTACTAAATCTAAAGATTAATCTTTCTTCTAAACATCATGCATCAAATATGATCAAAATGCTGATTTCAGAGTGGCTCAATGTGAGGCGGAACGAGTGGGTGAAGTCCTCTTGTTGGCGTATGCGGGAGAGTGTTGTACAATGGGACAAGTGAGGCAATTTCCGAAATAATAGGTTGATGCATAAGTGTTTTTGTTCCTTTTCGTCTGCCGTTTCAAGCCAACAAATGCACGAATTAAACTACGGTTGATTTCATTAGAAAAAGCAATTATTTTTCTGCAAAATAACATTAAAACGGGTTTAAAAATATTGAATGCCTGGATTTTCTTGAGAGTATGAAGTCGGGTAGTCAAAAAGGGCTAACTCGATGATGCGGTTTAGACACCTTAGCTAAAGAGAACCTATCTTCGTGTCAATAGATAAAAGATAGAGAAAAAAAAACGTTTGATATTTCGCCAAAATTTCAGAGAAATTCATTCAGCCAATTTTTCCGTAGAGTTTTTTATAGATTTTTACGAAAAAGGCGTTTTTCACTCTCGAATTTGCTTCAAAGTCAACCGAAATTCATTTAAAAAGACGCAAATTGAACAAAAAAAACACTTTTTTTATAGAGCAAACTATAGATTAATTGGTGAATTTGTTACTTTTTAACAGAAGTACGAAAAAAACGAAAAGACTTATGCATCAACCTAATACTACTAACCAGCCGGAAAACGCAGTTATTTTCCGTAGTACCTAATATCTAGGATTTTCTTTGAAATATAAAATTTTCGGAAAAGTTTAAGAACTTCTTGCAGTCATTGCTATTTTGCTAGGTAGGTAGGACTTCGATGCTTATATTATTGAGTGCCCTGAGTGTCATTACAGAGACGTGAGGACGCTCGTTGTCTTGCAGCAGGATACGGCTTTTTCCATTAACTAACGCGGGGTTCAAAACCTGCTACTTTGAGTGCATCTCCTTGACTTGTTGCACGTCGTTCACTCCTTGACAAAAATAATAATTACAAGAGTCATCAAAATTAGGTTTTTAAAAGCCTTGTCAAAATCAACCAGCCGGAAAACGCAGTTATTTTCCGTAGTACCTAATAAATTTAGGATTGCCTTTGAAATATAAAATTTTTGGAAAAGTTGAAGAATGATTGCTATTTTGCCAACAACAAAACAATGCTTAGGGTGACTGCGCGAAAAGCGGTCATTTATGTGATTCGGACGGACAAACGCATGCCGATCTGTGCCATTTCAAAGAGAAACAGTGCATAATGGAAAGGAATCGACTCAAAAATATTACGATAGTGCATACAGGTAAAAACGTTTCTTATCCAGCTATCAATCTATTCAATTAGGCGAATGCTGCAAGATTGAATCGTGCGACAAAACGGTGGACCCGGTTTGTGACTCGAATGGGGGAACGCACGCGAGTTTGTGTCACTTCAAGAATACGAAGTGTATCCACGACAAGCTCCACCCGAACAATACATTACATTTCGAGTATACTGGTGAGTTGGGTAAACGTCTCTTTGAATCAAAATACTTTTATATAGAAATCAACAGTATCAAGAAAAGTGACAAACTGAAACGCTTAACTCTATATAAATTTAGGTGCTTGTTGTGCCTCAAACTGTCCCGGAGATTGGGAACCGGTGTGCGATCAACACGGAAGAGTTTACAAAAATAACTGCTTTTTCCAACTGAAGAGTTGCGAATTGCGGAGAAGGTGGGTTTAGAAATGCTATTTATATTGATTTAAAAAGTTAAACAGCAAATTCTAGTGCAATCTTGCACAAAAACACGTACAATGAAAGCGTACAACGGTAAAAGCTAGAGTGTGTTCCTTCCGAGTAAAGAATTACTCGAGTAAAACTTGCATGAGTCATTTTTACTCGATTAATCGATGCTTTTCGTCGAGTAACTACGAGTAATCCTCTTTAAACGTCGAGTAAATTGAATATTTTTACATTTGAAGAGAATTTGCCAAACCAAATCAATTAAACAGTTGGATATCTTTAAAAGAAATCGTATATAAGTCAGCGCTCGTGATTTTTGCAATAGTACGATAAAAGTACGATAATTTTTCGCAAGTGTGCGTTTGAAAAAAACGTATTACTCGCGTGGAAGACATTGTACTTTAAAGTGTGGCAAAAACTACCGTACTCCTCTTAATTTGCAGGTATAAAAGGAAGAATTTCATTCTTTCATTCTCTTTCATTTCTTTTATTTAATTCTTTTATTTAATTCTTTTATTTAATTCTTTCATTTCATTCTTTTTTGCGTATTTTTGATCTGGGGTTTTCTCCTTTATTCTTTAATGATTACACAACAAAGAAGTATACGTTCCTAGGTATAAACGGATGTGGACTAGAATTTGGGTTAAGCTAAAAAGAGTGGATCCCTTTTGATATCCCGCCATCTCTAACACCCCGACAACCCAACTCAACTCCTCCAACGTATTAGAGGGGAGTCCCTGTGGAAATGACCGACCTGTACTGCAGTTGCATAGACCCGGAAGATATGTATCTTTATTTACAGTGAGTACAAGTAAGACGAAAAGATTACAAATGAGTATAAGGGGAAGGGGGACTCCAAATGAGAGTCTCACTTGTCCTCCAATCCCCAAGGACCGTCCTTCTCGGCAATCAAAGGGATAAGCCTTACAGAGGAGAACACATTTGCATACGAATAGACAAATCATTCGAAGTAATAACAATAGTAACTAAAATATCAGTTTGGCTCGGAGCTGACAGAAGTAAGCTTCCTTATTTTAAAAAGCGTTTTAAGGATAAAAACGTATTACTCACAAGGGGAACAAACTCTAGTTAAAACTACGATAAGAATAGATCATAAACTTTAATATCATAGTACTGTCCATCTTGGAAACTCTTTGTTTCTTTCTTTGCTAAATAGTCCTATTTTCAGATCTGGCGGTGTCCTCTTAGAGACTCCATGTCCTGATCGTCGGACGAGAAGTTACAACTTGAAATCCCCTCAACGGACATCACAATTTCCCCGTTGGAAGTCGAATCTATCATGTTTAGCGCGAAACCTTTCAAACACCACCCATCTGGGGCATCAATTTTATCGGTTTTTTTTGTTGACTTTACAACTTTTCTCTTTCATTTTCACCGATTCATCTTTCAAAAATGTTTCCAAATACGGGTTTCTTGTACATAAATCGTTTTTTTTAAAGATTTTTGACTTTTGACTATGATAAAAACCAAATTTACGAAAAACTACATAACAAGTTGTCTGCGTTTCTGAAGAAAAGGCGGTCATATTTGCAGGCAAATATTTGTGAGTGAACTTTTTGGGAAAGAAAAGAATTTCTTTGAAATAACACTCAAAGAAAGGTTAACTAAAGAGAAATGATTTCATACTGATAAAAATGATCAAAAGTTTAAGGGGATTACAGGATGCTTGATGATCTGTAGGGTTACCGTAATTTAACATCCTAAAAACTAGTTTAACAGTTTAACAGCTAGAGATTTACTGATTGTGATTTTTTTTTTAATATTCTTAGACTTGAGGAATCTTGAGTAAAACTCTAAATAGTTTAAATCCAAAACTTAAGATTGCTGAACTTTAGCAAAATTTTGGCTTGCACTGTCATTGCCATGTGCTTTTAGCTTGGTTTTTGGTTTGCTTTAGCTTTTGGTTTTAGCTTCTGTCTTTAGTTTTGCAGTTTATTTCCTCCTTGGGTACTAGTGCTCATTCAAGGGCTTGTTAAATGTGCTGTAAACCTCCGATTGGGTATTTTTTAGTAGATAAATGTAGCCAAGATCAAGAGCTACAATCCTCTATATAACACTTGGCATTTTGAAATAAATTGAGCGTGCGAAAACTAATTTTCCAAAAAGTTGTGCGGATAGTTTTGAGAAACCCTGTATTTTAGCCGGATTTTATACAAGTTTATGTTAATAACTTTTGATAAAACAAATAGTTTTTGAAAGCTGACGTTTTAAGCTATCTAAATCTTTTTAAAACTTCCTGATCTGACAAGTTTAAGGTGCTTAAAAATGAGCTGCAAGTTGGTCTAAAAATTGGCGCGTCGATAATCGCTACCCCCGCGCCGTTAACCGTAAAGATCTCGTTTATGAAGTAAACTCGTTGAATAAGGCTGTAACCTATCAAGCCAATGAATTTCCCTGAACAGAAACAGCTTTTTCTAGAGATATTCCAAAAGAATGTTATAACCGTAAAGATCTCAGAAGCGGATTTCAGATTTTTGTCTAAAAAGTGTACATTTTTTTGGTTGTAACATAGTTTCCAGATGCCAAAAACACGAAAACCCACGAATTTTTCGGATATTTTCTTTTTCTGTCACGTTTCTTGTGTCCAATTCGAGAACAATAGCCCAAATTCTCTGGACATTTCAAATAAATTCCCTTTTGATTTGTTCAGTTGTCCCATTCACGTTGTCCCCTTCTTTAGCTCTCAAATCGGCCAGGACAAATATCCACAAAAGAAAAGAAAGCATATAAAAGATGTGCGTGAATAGAAAAATGGCAAAAAAAGAGGGGAAACCATTCTCGGGTTCGACTCTAAATTTAGCTCCAAGTGTTTCTAAAAGGAATTTCTTCTTTGAAAAATGTTCTCTACGGTGATATTCTCGAGTTTTCTTCTATTAGCAATGACAGAAACAGGTAAAGCTTTTATAAACTCAAAACTGTACCTTTAAAACTACTGTAACTAGAGCAGTTTTAAAGATCTGATCTTTTATTGGTCAAAGAAAATATGGTAGAAAAAGAACAAGCGAGAAAAAAAAGCGATTACGAGTACTCGGCTTTCTGTGATTTTCATTTGGTACTTCAACTAGGTTTCTCACGCAAGCGCTGAGAAAAACCAACTAGGTTTCTCACGAAAACTTCTGTATTCTCATCTAACTCTGTATTCTCATCGAAATTCTTCCAGAAATCGACACAACTTGTGTGCATCCATTCTTGACCTCACTTGGCACATGTCGAATGGGGAAATGCGCTGATCCAAGAGCCGCCTGTATCTTCAGTCTCGCCGCCAATCAACACATTTGCTGTGCACCACGACCGGGAGCCATTCAGCCAAGTTAGTTTACTTGAAGAAAAAAGAGGAAACGATCATGACTCTTAAACTAAACCACATAAACTTGATCATCTCAAAATATGGGGATTGGTATTGAATTGGATATAAAGATTGGTTATAGTAAGATATGTTTATGTGAATCCCTTCTGTTTAGCAATGTATTGAACCTGTAAATTAGACAGGAGCACTATAAACTACAAAAATGACAAACTATCACACTACAAACGCTTCATTCACTACAAACGAACCGTACTCGCTCGTAGTCAAAGCGATCGACTCAGGCTACAAACCATTGTGACTTTCTTTAGAATTAATATTTTTCGGTGTGCTTTAGTCCATCCGAAAGCTCTTGAGATTCTCTTTTTTGAGCTATAGATCATTTCAATCCGGTAGATTTAAAGCAAATTAGAAGCGTTTGTAGTCTCCATGTCTACGGCAAAGTTTAACTGTACTACTATTGATCAAACCATTTAACGTCATTTTTTAGTTTGTCCCTCATGGAACACCCTGCTCTTACCAATGCTATGCGATCCAACACAGCCAGTCGATGAACAATGTCCAGGAAAGGATCGATGCGAGAAGAGTGTTACTGATTTCACGCGAAAACCCGGACAAGAACCATATCTTTGTTGTCGATAAAGATTGGAGATTGAAAGAAAGAAAGAAAATTACATTACAATCAAAAATACAATAATACACGGTGACCAGAAATAACATTGCGGCCTAATTTAGCCTATTTTTAAAAAACCAAAAAAACCAACAGAAACAACAATTTTTTATTAACAACATGATATAAAAGAGAGCATAAAATCTACTTTTCTTCAAAGTGGCCACCTTTGGCTCCGATGCAGAGCCCTCAAACGCTTGATGAAGTTTTCGGCGATGGGCCGCAGCTCGGCCGGAGTGGCTCGATCCTATTCCCTGGTCAACCCTGACAAACGAGTCGAACTCGTTTGTTGTCGTCGTCGAGTTGTTGCCCTTGCTTGAGCTTGTAAGGGTGAAGATTGAGCTCATTTTTGGCCATAAGTCGAACCGATTCCCGAGCGATCCCCGTCTGTCGAGCTATCTTTCTCATTGAGGCCTGTGGATTCCGGGCCACGCGCTTCTGAATCACTTTGCGATTTCTGGAGGTGTTGACTGTTCTTTTCTGCCTCTTCCTGAACGATCTCCATCGCTGCCAAGCTCCTTGTATCGCTTAATCGCTTTTGAGACGAGCTGATGAGAAACACGTGGAATCGCGCGATCGCACTCGCGCCTTGACCTTGACGATGAAGCTTCAGAATGGCAAATCCCTTGTTTGTCACCCTATTAAAAAAATGAATAGACTTGAAAAAAATAAAACCGCAAAGAAACTAATAAAAACAATCACAGAGAATAGGTTAAAAATAAATTTGTCCCCCCAAAATTGAAATTTTGAGGATTTTGGGCTGCCGAAAATCCCGCAACTTTATTTCTGGTCATCCTGTGTACTCAAGATTTGGGTTGTTTTATCGAAGTTTTATCGTTTAATAATTGATTGCGAATTAAATCCTGCACAATTGCATGGATTCTGCTTTTGAGCAATTACTAATTGTAGGCTTTTGCATTCAAAATATTCGTCAATTCGATAAAAATTGTCTTTGGTCTTCTTTTTGTGGCAAAAATGTGTGAAAATCTCTGAATTTTATGCTATTTCTAGTAAATCTCAGTAAAACTTTCATATCATTTCAAAATTTTTATATAAAACCCTCAAAATTTCGCTAACTTTGTTGATTTTTCAATAATTTCTCTTCGCGACTAATTTTTCTCTGCAATTTTGGGATAGGCTAATTTCCGCCAATTTATTTGCGTCATTTGCGCAAGTACGTTTGCACAAAAAGGGTCATTTGCGCAACTTTAACATTGTATTAAGTACTCGGATTTTTAATCATTATTTTCATTTTTGAGCTTTTTTTTTTATTGTTTTTTTTTATTTTTTCTGAAATCTTCCAATTTTTTTTGCGCAATCTTCCAATATTTATCTAAATTAGTCCTTTCTAGGAGCTAATAACCATTAAAATATTTTATTGCTTTAACAAAAAAGTGCAACCGATAACAATGAAATTTAGGACAACAATAAAAATCAAATTTTTTAATATAAGTCAAAAGCTGAGAAAGGTGTTGCACAAAATCGCAACCGGGCAAGCGACCATTAGAAGTAGCAGTAAAACGTTGCTTTTGTCGAGCCAATACAGTTTTCTTCTGTGCGTAGTTTTGTCCAACAGTGAGATTGATAGTCGATGAAAGCTTGAAACGGTTGATTATTTGCGTCATTTCTTCGTAAAAGTTGCGCAAACGTACCTAAACGCAAACGAACTCAAACGTAAAGCGCACCGCTCTGCTTTCACGCCAGTCCCTTAAAAACGTCAAAAAAAGTTGCGCAAATGACCCTGTTGCGCAAATGAAAAGTTGCGCAAATGACCCTGTTGCGCAATGGAAAAGTTGCGCAAACGTACTTGCGCAAATAAAAAGGCGGAAATTAGCCTACCCCGCAATTTTTGAATCCCATCGTCATTTGTAAAACAGTGTACTTGACGTTTCCCACAAAAAAAGCACTTGAAAATCTTGAAAATCGTGTTTGACATAGGAAAAGTTGGATTTTATGTTGAAAATGACACGATTTTTCCTTTCTTAAAACGATTTACAATTCTTAATTTGTTCAATATTTTGTTTTGTTTGGTTTTTTGGTCGAAATCTTGTCTAATCATTTGAATCCTATTACGATTTTTGTCAAACTAAAGTAAAGCCATTAAATTTCTCTTTTTAAATGTAAAATTTGCCGTTTTATTTTACAATAAACTTATCTTTTAAATCAAATTTAGATTATTATTTCATTTATGGCAAAATCTCGTACAAAATTTAGATCATTATTTCATTTACCCGCCAAAATTTCGTCGCAAAAGGGAGATGTCGCATTTGAGGAGGACAGAAAGTTGGGGGAAACTATTTTGCAAAAATTCCCTAATTTCTAGGTCGAGAATCAATCTTATCAAGCGCCTCGAATGCGAGCAGAATTGACAACTTTGAGGTACTACAATAACACCGCAATAGCTTATTGTATTTTAGATTGGTGATCGGGTAGAGATCGAGAATCGAGCTGCGACAATCGCCTTCATTGGGAACACACAGTTCGCACAAGGAGAATGGATCGGTTTGATTCTCGACGAAGGACTGGAAAAAATGATGGATCACCGCAGGGGATACGATATTTTGAGGTGAGTTTTGAAGTGGAGCTGGTCCGGTTCCACCAAACGACACGGTTGGACGCAGTTTTCGAAACTCGGTTTTTCGGCTGTAACTCGACGCCCAATTATCCGATTCCGCTAGTTTCATGTTTATACGAAATTTCAACTTAATTTCTGCGGTTAATTTCAATTTTTAGTTTAGAAACATAGTGTTATGTTTTTTATAGTGCTTCGAAGTTCAGAGGTTCTTGCCTCTCGGCAGAATCGTTGTTTGTCAGGATTGGCACATATTTTGAAGAATTTCCCGCCTCGTATTTACTCATTTTTGCTTTTTTTTATTAAGAAATAGAATTATCTGGAGTATTTCGATTCAGAAAAATTTCAATAATTCAATAATTGAGAGCCAATAGTTGAATTCCTGAAAGTTGAGCAGAGTTGAGCGATCTGTACTCCCAAATCATTCTTGATTTGCCTCTTGCAAATTCAATGCATTTATTTTTGTGATATTTGTCTAAATTTAACTAAAGAGTGGAAAAACCAAAAGAATTGGTTGATTTGTGGGCAATTCTTGATTGAAAACTGTCGAAAACGATGATTTTTTGAGAGGTTGACACCTCTGGAACTTCGAAGCACTATAAAAAGCATAACACTATGCTTCTGAACTAAAATTGAAATTAATCGCAGAAAGTCACGGGAAATTTCATATAAATATGAAATTAGGAGAATCGGATAATTATTGAAGTCGTGTCGTGTCTGTCGTCGAAGTCGTGTCGAGTTACAGTCGAAAACCGAGTTTCGATAATTGTGCCCAACCCTGTATTTACCATTTACCATCTAGCAATTTTGCTAAACGGATTTACCAGCTTAGCATTTACCAATTTGCGAAATCGATTTTCCAATTTACCATTTACAACTATTGCCAAATCCTAAGTGCTAAATACCAAAGCAATTTTGCTAAATTTAGCAGTCTGATGAGGGTTGGGGAGGTCCAAAAATTAACTCAGCTAGTACCTTATTGAGGCAATTTTTAGACGCTATATCCCTGGGTTTAAACGCTTAATTACGGTAGCATTTTAAAGTTGATTTTCTTTTCGAAAAGCGTCACTAAAAAGCTTAATTTAGTGTGATCCGAACTACGGCCTATTTTGTAAAGCCGGGAAGTTGAAACGAGTTGCTCCACACCGTGTCCGAACCACACTGGTCCGCATGCAGCTGAATTTGGGTACGTTGGTGTTCTCGTTGAATGTTCAGCTGTTCAGTTGAATGTTTAGCTGTTCAGTTGAATGCTCAGCTGTTCTGTTGAATGTTCAGCTGTTCAGCTGAATATTTGCCATCGGTTTCAACATTCAAATAGTATTCTTCAGTTTCGACGTCGGTGACAAAGTGAATGTGGCTGGTGGAAGAACTGTGGAACAGTGCGATTTCTGGATGTCACAAAATTCGCTACATGTGTCTCGCTGGGATCGATCTCGATCACCCGAATGGGCAAGTTAATGATGGATCTGTGCAGCCAAAGAGTTTAAAACATTTTCTTAACATCCCTCCTTTCTTCCTCTCTCTCCCTTGTCTTTCACTATTTTTCCCGCACAAAGAAGGTCCCCAGTAGTTCAAAAGCTCAGGGCGTACAGGAGCATCCCTGCAGTAAGGCAGGCGGTCGAGGGTTCAATCCTCTCAGCCCCAAATTCTTTGCCATATATTTTTTTCTTTATTCACTGCCATTTTAAGGAGTCAGCTGTTTCCTCGAGTGCAAACCAATGTATCGACTCATAGAGCCGGCCGCGAAAACCTAACTCCGTCCCAGCGAAGATGTTAATGACGGCGACCTCGCGTCCTCCAAAAAAAATATTCATTCAATACGAATAATGTGAGACACAAAACATACTAGAATAGCCCGCCAATTGAACCGTCGAAGTTGCCAGCGCGCAACCCTATTGCCCAAAAGTCGCTAAGAAAAACCCAAATAAAGGGGAAAAAGCTTTCTCGCCAAAGGGAATCGAATCCTTGACCTTCCGATTAGTAGAGAAGACTCCTAACCAGTCAGCCATCTTGCGCAAATCTCAACTGAGTCAAAAAAAAAAGCTAAAAAACAAAAACGATCAATTCAGACTCGCTCACCATCAAATCCTCACTCTTCGGTATCAACAGAAAAGAATGGGCGGAAGTCGCGAATCGTTGAGCAGCGTTGGAGCCAGCAGTAAGCCAATAGCAGTCGACCTTGAACTGTTCGACGGCCACAATTTGCAATGGTAGAAAAATTTCAGAAAAACTTCTTCTAGTTTCGGAAATCATCAGAACTCCAAAACTCGATTTCAGTCACGTGTTTTTCTATTAAAGACAAGCGTTTTGGAAGACTCTTTCACCACAATCCTTGGATTTTAACAAGATCTAGCGAGCCTCACTATTAGCGCTTGTACTTTAGATATACAAGACAGAAGTAAAGCAAAGAAACTTGATTCAGAAACTAACTCCACCACCGGAAGGAACCGTTCATGCTTATATAGTGTGAAATAACTTATCTTTCTTGTAAAATTTTCGATTTTCAGGAAGCACCCGAGAAAAGGAAAAGCATTTGGAGCAAATGATGCAAGAAAGAGAAATGGAAAAGATGGAAATGGCAAGAATATTGCAGAGACAGGAAAGCACGGTGGGGTTTGAGTGAGATGAGACGTTTAAAAGTTAGACTACGCGAATGTACGCCCGTCATTATGGGGATAGCGTTCTGTTAGAGTATCTCGCCAAAAATTATTATCAATTTCAGGGACTCATCCGCTCAAAAGGATCAGTTAAAGTTGGTAACTGATGCTTTGAAAACAACAATTAGCTGAAAGGAGAAGAAGAAAATCGATATGCTCTTCAGCATTGATGAGCTGAAAGTCGATAGAGAGACGGTGAACGAAGAGCTGGAGGAAGCGAGGAAACAATTGGAGGTGAGACTCGATTGTCTGGAATTTGAGATGTCCATGCCTCTAATTCTTATTAGGAGAGAGTACTAGATCACTGGGGTTTCCGAAACGAGATCTCTTTATCAATGAAAATCAAACGGGGAAACCGAACCTTTGATCAAAAACCACGGAATTTTGGATGAGTTTTAGTCTCATCAATATCGGAGCATTGGGATGGATTTAATCTTTTATCGAATGAGCTAGGGTCTTGTTTGAAACCCCACCCAATCAATGTCTGTTCGAAACCCAATTAGTTTTTGAAACTTGATAAGAAATGAGTTTAAAAGCTGTTTATGCTAAGAAAGATAAAAATTAGCTTATGTTTTCTGGAACGTCTTTAGAATAGAAAGAAAGAAAAGAAAGAGTTGAAGCTCAGGTTTTCCCTGAAAACATGTTGTTGACGGCAAATGCGACAAATCAAGAACAAGAAGCAATTGATCAGTTGAACAGCAGATTGAACTTAAGAGTTAACAAATTCAACAAGGTAAACAACAAATTTACAGTTGAAATTGATAATTTGATAAAAACTCGATTTGCAGACTCGCCACAGAGCTCGACGCGTCAAAACGAAAGTTAGCTGGAAATCGAGAAGCAAAGAGAGGAGCAGACAAAGGAATTTGAGAAAATGTACTGTATTTTGCTAAATTTTAGAATTTCATAATAACTTTAGAACTTCTGAGAACACCAATCCCAAAGCGGAGCCTCTCGAAAACAAGGAAGCGCTTGGAGTGAGCGATGAATTCTGAAAAAGAAACGACGACTCTACGAGAACAACTTTCAAATGAGAAAAAGAGTAAAGAAATATGACTTTAAAAATTCAAAATTTATTAAAAACTACTATAAAACACTGATCATAATTCTACAGTACTTTAAAGAAACTCGGGAAATTTGAAAAGAATCATAACAATGTTTTCAGTTTTGAATCACAACTCTCTGAATCGAAGAGTCAACTCAGATGCGTTGAATAAGGATCTATTGGCGAAACGAGATAAGCATGAAAAACTGTTTGTTTAATATCGAAAAGTATAAAGTTAACCTAAAGTTTAGGGCTTTCCGAAGCTTCAACTCTGCAAGTTGGATACAGAGAACTTGAGTGAAAAACTCGAAGCAGAAAAAGCAGAAATGTAAGTTTGTTCTTTCTTTCTCTCTTCTCTAGGCAAGTTAAGATACCAGATAGTTCAGTGGTTAGAGCAATTAGCTTAAGAAGCAAAAAGTCAGCTAGGGCCTAGTTTCTTAGTGAACTTGAGGCTTTCTATGAGTCCAGGCTTGCAGTAAAGTCAAGCAAAGGCTGGTCAGGGAAGGCTCAAATTTCAACACATACAATTTAGTGAACAAAAGAATTCTGCTTTGAGCGAAGAGGTGACTGCACTGTGGACAGCGATTGAAGTGGCTCAGGATACGAGGTAAATCTTTTCTATTGATAGGCTAGACATGGATAAAATATACTCGCAAAAGCTTAAAAAGCTTCAAACCAAAAACCTTCTACTTCAATACTTCAAATTCAATAGATTTTTCAGAAAAACGGCTGATGAAGCAAGCGCAAAACAAGTCGAGGCTATCAAAGCTGAATTGAAGCAAATGGGACAACAGTTGGAGACTGGGTTTAGTTTAATTGATAGTGGGAATATGATATTTGTCGCATTTATAGATCCGGATACTCAAAAGCTCTCGGTTACATGAGTGAAGAAAGATGCAAATTGAAGCAGATCGAGAAAAGGTTTAATATGGATTAAAGGATTATCCAATTGTAAATACTCTTCAGATTACCAGTGAGTTAAAATTGACTATGGAACAGATGACCATGTTGAAGCAGGATCATCAATCTACAGTGGAAAGGTCGGTTTTAGAGCCATTTTGAATACCAAAAATGGAATACAGAATGCAAAAAGCTTTGGAAGAGACTCAGATGAGATTGACAACTTTGGAGAAGTGAGCATGATGTGAAGAGTGAGGAACACGCAAAGTTCTGAGTAATTTGCAAAGCCTAATGTGTGATTGGGAAACAAGATTCCCAGCTCATCTCGATAGAAAACCGAATCCCGAGCTTATGATGATATATATTTGTACCCTGGGTTTTCGGGGTCGATGAATCGACAGGAGATGTCCATTTTATTGAGTTTACCAATTGGAACACCGACGTTTAATTGTTACTAACCAAATGAAACTTAATCTAAACTTTTAGATAAATTTGGAAACCAACTTTTAGTTTATCTTTTAGTCTATGGTTAGAGAGGTGATCTCGATTTGCCCCTTGCTAAAAACTTCCTCCTGATTCATTTAATCGAATCAATTGATAACAATTTATAGTCACGCTGACCATGTTGGACTTCACGCTAGAGCTCTCCAGCACAAAAGATCAGCTCGTTGCAGCCGGGGTGAATTTGGAGAAAGATACTCTGGCTTTGCGAACAGATCTTCAAAACGAGAAGTCACTTCATCAAGGGTGTGAGTTTTGCAGTTTTGGTAGTTCTGCTAATTTAAATTAACTCCATTTCAGCGTGCAACAACAATCAAAAGAGGCGCATGATAAGCTGGAAAGCTTGGACAAGGATTTGTCGATCAAAAGGGATGAACATGAGAAATTGTGGGTTTTCTTTTTCTTTGCCGCTTCTATTGAACAATTAAACTTTTAAGGCAAGTCTTATAAGTCCTATGAGTCTACTTAAACTCTATAAGTCAAGGTTTTGAATAAAATTTTTAGACTTTCTCTATCAACTAGTTTGCAAGAAGAGTTCGAGAAGAGAAAATGGGATTCGAGGCTGAGAAAAGCGAAATGTTTATCATTTTCTTAATGATTTTTAATTTCAAATTTAGAGAACAGAAAATTTCAACACTCGCCAAAGAAATCTCCGCTTTGCGACTCTCAGAGATTCAAGCGGCGCAAAATGAGAAGTATGTTTTCGAGAAAAAGATCACAAAACTGAATTTGATAAGAACTTTCAGTTAAAATTGTTAAAAGTTAGAGTTAAAATCGTTTTCAGAATCTTAGCTTTGATGAAGCAAACAGCAAACAAATTGATGCCCTCAAAGCAGAGTTGAAACAAATGGGACAACAATTGGAAACAGGGTTGGTTTGATCATTATTAGGCCCTTATGACTAGAGACAGTCCAAATTGATTTCTATTTTAGATTTCAAACAGATTTCTACCCTAGATTTCTAAACGGATTTCTATTCTCGATTTCTAAACAACCCGTGAATTTTTTGGGTCAAACCTAGTCAAACCTTGGTACTCTCGATGAAGCTGGAAAGACCATTTTTGACTATAGCTTCTTCGAATCTAGTGTTTTTATTAAGTTCATATTTCTCTTTCTTCTATCCTGAAAAAGAGATACATGATGCAAGAAGATTGGCGCCAATTTAAGCACGTTTTGGTGATCCTAATGATTTGCCCTGTGTTCTTAACCACTTAAACGTTATCTCAAAGCCAATATACATTTGGAAAGCTGCAATACTAACTCTGAAACATATTGGAAATACTCTAAAATTAGCACCAATCGCTTCAGTACTATATAATTACCATAGCTTCGGAAGACAAGCATCGACGTAAAGCGCTCAAAACATTAGATCTGACAAAGCTAAGCTGTAGGGGGCCTGGTTCCAACTACCAAAGCATCCCAAACCCCTTATTTGTTTCTTGAGAATTCGTAGCAATTATTGTCCTTCTTTTCAGCTCCGATGCTCAACAGGCTTTGCTCAGGATGAGCGAAAAGAAAACTCGAAATTGAGGCCGGATCGAACAGAAGGTAAAAGAAAAGCTTAACCCTTGCATGTAGTTCTACTCTAGATTTCCAAAGATTTAAAGCTAAGCGTTGGCCAATTAGGAGATTTTGAAGAATGAACATCAGTTCAACAGTGAAAAAAAGGGGTGGATTTAAAAACTAAAATAATATGCAAAATCATCTCAGAATGCAAGCAACTATGGATGAGAATCAAACAAAATTGGGCAGCCTTAGAAAAGGAGCCCGCTGTGAAGGGTGACAAACATGAAAAGCTGTAAGTGATTTATCTCAGATCAAGCGTTAAATGATAAATTTATAGATAAGTTTCAAATGTTGCCCTTCAAACAGAGCTTTCAAGCATAAAAGAACAACTTTCTGCAGCTGGTGAAATTGAGAAAGAAGCTGCTACTCTTCGAAAAGAGCTACAAACTGAGAAATTAGCCAAAGAAGGGTAAGTCGAAAGCTAAAGTTTGAGTCGTAGTAAATCTTTTTTAATGATAAATCAATAAAGAATTATAGCTTTTAACCTTCATTGATTAAAAGTCAACTGTTTTAGAGTACAATCACAATTGAAGGAAGCCAACGAGGAGTTGAACGCCATCGATATGAAGCTGAAGACAAAAAGCACCGAATGGCGAAGAATTTGTCAGGTGACTAGACTATTTAACGGCTTAATAGAATCACAAATAAGCTTGAATTTTCTAGCATTTAAAGCTTGAAGTAATTGGAAGTGAAGTTAGAAATGGCAAGAATAGCTACTGTAATCCGTTTGTATCTTGCACTAACTTGACTGATAAGAAGGAAGGAATTCTAACAAAGACAGAGACAAGAAAAGCTAGATTTTCGACCTTTGGCTTTCTTTCTTTGGATTTCTTCTTTGGATCCTAGATCTTAGGCTTTCTCTTCTCCCTTTGCTTTTGCTCTAACCACTGAGCTATCCGGTACCTTAACTTGTCAAAGAAAGAGGAAAAGACAAGGGAAAAGAATGTGAAGAAAGAAAGAGAGAAATACCTTGAGTCTTCAGAACCTTGGGCTTGAAAACTCAGAAGCAACTCTCAGAAACACTTAAACTTCATAAGTAAGTTCAACTGAATTGGCTATTTTTAGATCTTCTGAGAACTGCAGAAGCTTCAAGCTGAACTGTCAAATCAACAGAGAGAACAACTTGTTGTAGCTGCTGAATTTGAGAAAGAAGTTTTAACTCTACGAACAGATCCGCAAACTGGAGAAATCAACTTAAAGAAAGGTAAAACTGAGTAGGATATGGACAAAATGGATCTATTTCAGTGCACAAGAATAACTAAAAGAAACTAGTGACAAGTTGACCTAGCTTGCGAGAAACGAGCTGTGTCATTCAAAAGGAACTGGAACATGAGAAAATGTATGTTGAAAAGGTTGGATGCTAATGGAAATTATTCTGTAGATCTTCTCTGAATTTACGGTACCAAGAAGAACTTGAAAAACGAAAACACCTGCAGAGGCGCTGAAAAGGAGAAAGGTTTGTAACCAGGGTTGGCAAAAAGAGCCAGCTCTCCAGGCTAATCCAAACCCAACGGGTAAATTGAAATTCCAGCGCAAGCCAATAAAGCCTTTTGAATTCCAGGGCAAGCCTTGAAAGTTTTTGGCTTAGCCTGACTTGCCTTGACTTTTCATCTTTAACAACACTGTTTTAATCATCCAAAATCTTCTTCGAGAATTGTCCAAAAATGGAATAAACTTTCTATTTTCTGATATTCTCAAAAAGAAAAAAACTGTTCTTATGCAAATTTAGCGAACAAAAGTGCTCTTCACTGGCGTGAATGAAGTTACTCTACTGGGTGCTGAGATGGAAACATCACAAAATGAAAGGTAAATAATCATTGAAAAGCTGAATATTTTCTTTTAAATCTCGACCGTAACCCAAGACAACGAGTGAAAGCCGACTTTTTTCATTAAACTATTTCCTCAGAAATGCTTCCGAACAATCAAAAACTGAAAGAAGTTGACTCATTGAAAAGCGAATTGAAACAAATGGCTGCAGCTCAATTGGCAATTGATCGGATACACAAAAAGCTTTAGCAAAAGATGAAAGGTATAATAATAGCAAAGTGAAGTATAGGTGATGAATACACACACAGTGAAAGGCACACACACACACAGACAAAATGAGGCAGATAACACACAGGTACACAAAAAGAAAGGAGCAGGTGCTGATAATAACAGAGTCGAAGAGAAGAAACAGAAAGGGGGATGCGGGAGAGAGAAAGTTCATAGTTTGGGAGGAAAATTGTTTCAAAAACAAAAATGGGAATAAGATCAAGACTAAAAAGCAAGTTATGTTATCAGACTAGGTTAAACCAGGGACAGTAAGGTTAGAAATTCTATTTCGTGATGCTCAGATCTTGGCCTGTGTATTTTAAACAAACACAGGCACTATCTCAAAAAAAGTACGATTATTTTGTGGACTGTGGGCTGTTTTTAGGTAATGTTAGCTGAAAAAGAATTAAAGAACTAAAGCCAAACATAACAATAAAAAGAAAATCACGGGATAACGATCGCTCTTTCATTTCTTATCTCACCACAGAAGTTTTCTATTGGGGTTTCTCATCGATCGAACGAAAAGCCATTGATCTAAATGATCTATTGATCTATTGATCTATTGATCTATTGATCTATTGATCTATTGATCGATTGTCTATTGATCTACGTATCTATTGAGCTATTGATCTATTGAGCTATTGATCTATTGATCGATCACATCATTGTCATTGTGAAACCATAATCGTTCCAGTTAGCATAGATGAGAAACACTAAAATTAAAGAATCTAAAGTAGATTAAACGTCTGTCCGTCTGTCGAACGTGTGGACTGACAGACAGATGCCTCGTCTACTTTAGATATAGTCGATAATATCGAATCTCTTTAGAAAAAGATTTGGATGATGTTGAAAAGATTGTGCAGCCATTGGCAAAAGCCAATGGCTATTTAGATTGCGTGGAAAACGCGAACTTTATTGCGCTGCTTTTCGCTGGTACAACAAAATAAATTTTCTAACCTACTTAATCCGGATACATGCTAAGTGGGAGCCGGGAACCTAGCTCCTTTACGCTAGGCTTGGTTTTCCTTCCCAAAAATTCCGTGGAACAACTGGAATTGAGTCTATTTACCCTTGGTTAACTTCATTTTGACCTATTCTCTTTTAAACTAAGACAATTTCAATTCAGATCTCCAACGAGCTGCAACTGAACGTGAGTCAATTGGCGGCATTGGGGAGCGAACACCAATCGGTTTCACAAACGTGAGACTTTTGCTGAAATTTGAAATAACTTTCTCTGCTTAAATTAATAGGTTTGAGCTAAATTCTCCTCACCAAATCCCGTTGAAAATACTAGCAGGTTGACGTTTTTTCAGAAAGCGCAATACAAAAATCTTGAAGTCATTTTCGAGCTTTCATCGACTTTTTTCGTTTTATCCGGGAGGGAAATTAACCTGTGCTTTTGTTTGATTTTTCGCAAAAATCCACCTTGTTCACTGATAATTTGGGTGTCATTGTGCGTGTTTTGTGTTCGTGAAAAGTTGAACTTTTCAACGTGATGATTTAGGGCATGACGAAGTGACGTCAGAACTTGCTCAAACACAAAGCAAAAGTTCTTCTTATAATAAATCACCGGGAAACTTGAGGATATGAAATACCGGAGAAACAGGTAACTCTGAAGTTAAGACCAGCTCGTTAAGTATCTTGTTTAGTGTGGAACTGGTTTAGAATCGAATTCTTGAAATTGAAATGAATTGATTCACTGAATACTCAAGCTTTGGTACCAGATTAGGAAAAGTCGACTAATCCTCGGCTGTTATCAGGTACCGGGTCCTAGAGTTGGGTCCTAGAGTCGCCACCTCCCTTTTCCCTTGACTCAATTAAAGCTTTGAATTCACATCCATGCATCCAGCATTTTTACTTAAGATCTTTATTCCTTTTTTAGTATAGAAATAAGGGACAAGATCATCACAATCATCACCCCCATTAAGATCGATCAATTCACTCTCAATCTCAGTCAATAACTATAAGAAACTATAAGACTGTAACTACTATAGCAAAAAAAAAGGAACTATAAGACTAGCATTTTATCCTAGTAAGGCGAGTAAGCAAGTGAGAAATTAGATTAGAATCTTTTGACGTTTTTGACTTCGAGTTAACTCTACTTTTGGTAGCCTTGTTCGACCGAGAAAGCCAATAACTCTGTACCAACTTTGTACTAGAACCGAATACTTAAATCAGACTCTGACGATCTTACTATAGGTGTTTTTGAACTATCACCGCTCAGTACCAAGACTGATAATTAAGCAGGCTTCTAATAAAGAATCCAAAGCCACTCTAACCGTAAAAGCAAAAGACTATAAATATTATTAGAATAAACATACAAGATTTTTATATTTTAGACTGTTAATGAACAAGAAATCCGTAAAAATCTCGATGAGGGGCTCTCGAGCCGAGGCTGAAAATTTGAAAGCCTACTTCGGAGACTGAGATTAACAGGTAGCTTTTGCTAGAAAATTGCAAGCAGGGATCAAA
>CAUEEP010000079.1:0-38793 GCA_958450365.1 Mesorhabditis belari
ATTTTCCTTACATTAACATTGTACATGACCAATGCAGATAGAAGAGTTGATCCATAGCAGAAATAGTAGCGCCACTGGGAACACCGTACCTTTGAGTGATATGGCTTGAATACTGGGCCACCGAGTACTTGAAGGAGACCGGAAGAGGGTGGCGATTAACTCTGGAAATTGAGTCAATAGATACCGTACTCTTTCTAGTAAAATGGCACTTCTCCATTCTTTTTCACAAATCCGATACCGTAGGGAAAAGTACAAACTCTTCAAATTAGACATGGACCCTTACAAGCTACAAGATCAAACTATAAACCCTTGTAGAATTGGCAGTGTAGAATAGATATTTTTAAAACTCCTTTTACTCTAAAAATTGGGCCAACTTTAGGCTTTCGAATGACACCAAAATCAAGCCAAACCATTTTCTCTGCACTTGAGATATAATGCTTTTTTTCTCAAGTTTGTAGTTTTGTCTCGTGGGACGAGACTACAAACGGCTAAATAAAATCCCTGGTTCTCGATGTACAAATTGTGGATTTTCTTGGTTTTATTGTCGTTCGAAAGTCTAAAGTTGGTCTGATTTTTTATAAAGAGTTTTAAAAATATCATTCTACGCAATTCTACAAGGGTTTATGAGTCTGACCTTGTAGTTTTGTAGGGTCCATGTCTAGTTTTGAGAAGAGTTTTTGTACTTTTTCTACGGTATCGATTTGTGAAAAAGACGCAAGAGTGCCATTTTACTAGAAATGCCCATGTCTATTTCAAACCCACCATTATGCGTATTTCGCTATTTGAAGATCTTTTGCGATGTATCCGTAAGCCATGAATTGCACGAAAAATGTCACATTGTAAAGAGTGGAAAGAATATAGGCGAAAGCGCGATCGGTTTCTTGATTGAATTTGATCCGAAATGGAAAATGATCGTCGGTCGAGCTGAAGAAACCCATGAAGAGATGGGGAATCTGGAAAATTTTTGAATAACTACAGATAAAAGTATTTCTATATTAAAAAAGATATAATTGACACTAAATATCTTTTGTTTAATCAAAAAAAGTACAAAAGTACAAAAAAGAGTACTAAAAGTACTAAAAAGTACTAAAAGCTCTTCGGGAATTTCACAAAAGCCTCTTTAACTGAATATCTTTGAACAAAGGTACTTTTTATAGATTAAAAAAATTGAAATTGAGAGCTTTTCAACACAGGCAAGAAAACGAGGCAATAAAATCTAAAAGCTTCTAAATGATGAAATTCGAAACTTTAAGCTAGATCAGTGATCTTTTTACTAAAGCAAAAGTGCTGACTTTCGTGGAATTTCTAAAGACAAGACCAGGCAAAATTATCGAAATCAAGGGGTTTATTTGCGTGAAAAGCCGGCAAAAAGAGAAAATCGACGTTTTCTAGAAAAGATAAGACTCTTTTTCTCCATTTCCCATCATTTGATAAGGTTCAAAAACACAAAAAGAGGACACAAAAAGTGAACAATTATAGGAGAAATCACAAAAAGAAAGCCTGACCCTTGGTTTCCAGACCTCCAGATCAGAAAAATGAATTCGGGAGATCAATTTGGAGAGTCACCATGGTTTGGCAAAGCTTAGCAATGGGATCTACTACGTTTCCGAAAACGCGCCAATTTTTGACAACCACCAAACTACCATGCTTTCTGTGATCGTTAAAATACAAATGCACACGATATTCACACGGTTCTCGGATAGTAGAATGTGAATTCTGGGGTGGGATTAAATGCGACCTTTATGCTGGAAAAGGCCTTTTAGGTAAGACTGTGGAGCTTCGAAAATAGGCTTCCATATAAGGGACTGTATGCGTAGATTCCGAATTTCGATAGATCAGACCTCGCCTGACACGCTGAATTTCAGCTAAAAGGCAAAAACCGCGGAAAAGCGTTAAGTTGCGTAGTTTTTACCTTTTAGCCCAAATTTGACGTGTCAGCGAGGTCTGATTTGCCAAAATTCTGAATCTACGTATACGATCCCCTTCTATGAAAACATTTTGAAGCTCTACGACGTTTCCTAAGGCCTTTTCCAGCAAAAAAGGTGCCAAAAAAAAGGTAGCATTTGTCCCACCCCCGTGAATTCTTCGTTTTAACTATAATAGCGGGATTTTTCCAAGTCGAATGTCATGCAAAAATCACTTAAACCCAGCCGACAATGAGCCCGTTACAAGGAAATTTCCTTGAAATTGCTTTTGATGAAAATTTTGATTTAACTCCGTCCAAAATTCAGCATAAATTTGTCAGAAATCTCATCGGAAACAGCTTACAATGGCAAACAAAATCAATAATTCAAACACAAAACTGAGAAATTTTCTCAACTCAAAATCCCTTGGTGGAACAAATCAATTTTGTGCTGGGTATTTTTATATGCTTTACGCAGGGGAATGTAGAAATGAAAATTCTCTATAGTTTGTCCCCAACAATAACGAGAGATTGAGCGGAATACGAGAGGGACAGAGAAAGGTAAATTCGGCGCTCAAACAAAAATTTTTTTTTGTTATGTAATGAAAAAAATTATTGCTTGTAAAGATATTCAGCCACGTTCCTTAGTTAAATAATGCGCTTATAGTGATTTCGCAAGATATTCAGTTAAAGGGTTGAATAGCTTAGCATCTGAA
Source organism: Mesorhabditis belari (assembly GCA_958450365.1). Classification (NCBI taxonomy): domain Eukaryota; kingdom Metazoa; phylum Nematoda; class Chromadorea; order Rhabditida; family Rhabditidae; genus Mesorhabditis; species Mesorhabditis belari. The sequence continues at coordinate 2,620 of CAUEEP010000079.1, forward strand.
AATGCCTATAAACATAATTTTTTTTTAAATCTTTTTTGATTACGGCAATTTTTGAGGTGCTAGCAAAAGCGCCAAATTATTTGCTCCATGTAACATTTACACCAAATTTTTTGTGCCAATTTCATTTGGCGCCAAATTTGCTCTTTTCAACACACTTTCCTACCAACTATGATTGTTTATTTTTATTTTTTCCTACTTTTCTCGCTCGACGGTGCTCGCTTACTTTGGCGCCCTTGCTTGAATTGAAAATGACATTAAATCGATATAAAGAGCAAAAGTCTAATCGGGGGACACAAAAGTGACTGTTTTTGGAGTATTTATAGAGATTTAAACGTGTTTTCTAATTGAAAACAATGAGAACTAAAATTGTGAAGCAGAAACTGTAAGAAGTTGGTTAGAAGTTGGGAAAAATTGATTTGTTACAGTGATTTTCAATAAGCGTCAATTTGGCGCAAATGACACAGGCGCAAATGAAACGTAACGCTTTTTGCTTTTGCTAGCACCTCCAGTTTTTGATTATTCATCTTACAATCAAGAACATCTAGTCGTTATTCTTGAAAAACTTCGGAAGTTTTGAATCAATTTTTACAGATATTTATTGACATTTGTTTGTTTTTATGATTTTTAGTCAAGCTCCCCTGTTTCTTTTAATTCCTTTGGATTTAGTTTATAGTTTATCACCACTTTATCCACAAACACATCGATACTTGCCTTTTAATCAAAAATCATCTTCGTTTTCCCCCATTTTGTCCAACTGATCTTAATTGTCGATTTCTCCAGATGAGTGAATTAACCGAAGTGAAATCGTCGCCATTCTATCGAGATCGTGATGATTGGGCGGACATCACACCTGATTCTTCCGGACACCCGAAGAGAACACTATTGTGCGAATTCGATGCCGGAGAAGCTTGTGAGTAATTTATGGGAGAATTGGGCACAATCTTAAGTTTATGAGATTTTCTCAAAACAGCGTTTTCTTTACCTAAAACCTTCCAACACTGAGAGTTTAATCCAAAGAAGCAAGAAAAAAAAGTCGGAAAAGGTTTCTCCCCTGGTTTAGGGCATTTTTTGAAAACCCCATATACTTTACTGCATAGATGTAGAAGTTTATGGGACTCTCTTAGGCTTGGTGTTTTGGTGGTGCTTATTATTACTATATTACAAAAATTTACATTTGTGAAAAAGAAAAATATTTATTTTCTTCCAAGATGCCCCGGTTTTCTTCGATTAACCGACTTCATGACTGGTTTTCCACAAATCAATGACTAGACGAACTTCGGATTCATGGCTTTATTTTTGGGTGATCGAGAATTGCTGAAGCTGATGGAACTATCCCCCGATCATTTTTAGTTAGTTCTATAAAAACCTTAGTTGTTTTATGGAGCATCATAACACTAGGGTTTTAGAGAGTCCCCTAAACTCCGCATCTACATAGTGAATGGATGTGGGATTTGAAAAATGTTCGAAACCCAGCGAAAAGCCTTTTCTGACTTTTTTCCTTATTTATTTGGGTTAAACCCAGTGTGGGAAGTCTTATCAGGCCAAGAACACTACTGTTTTGAGAAAATCCCATAACCCTGAATTTTGCTGGTAATTGTTTATCGCTTTGGTTGCGTTTTTTCAGACGACGCTAACTAATTCCATCCACGATATTGCTACTTTAAAAGTAACGTACATTTGTTTCAAAGTGTAAACGCAAAAGAAGTAAACGGATGAGTTCTTTGTTATTTAATATTAGATCTACCAGATTATGAAAAATATTGCCGAAAGAAAGCATAAATCAAGTAATCTTGTTAACGCTAATATGATTTAATTTGTTTAGTTGTTGATGCTTTCTCCTATCTTCAAGTGCTGTTTTACAAAAGAAGGAAATCTCGGAGCGATGTTTTCAACTCACCAATGATTGTATTCAGTTGAATGCTGCCAACTACACTGTCTGGTAAGCGTTAATGGTCTTTGAAGCAATGCATCTTTCTAGGCAATATCGCCGCGACTTATTGAAGGCTCTCGGACACGATTTGAAAGCTGATGCTGCGTTTCATCGGTGATAATATCATGGAAAATCCAAAGAATTATCAAGTTTGGTAAGAGTTTTAATGAAATTCATGTTCAATTTGTTCCTTTAGGGCATCACCGCCGCACACCTTGTTGATGGATCGGCAATCCAGGTAAAAGTCTTTTTTCACCGCGCTTTAAAAATTATAATGGGCCGAAAACGTATGGTTGGCTTTTCAAGCATCCCTTTGTAGCTACAGACTTATGAAAACAATCTTTAATTTGTAGGTGATGAGTTGGATTTCACTGCTGCCGTGTTCGATGATGAGCCAAAGAATCAATCACGGGGTGGCAACATCGTCAATGGGTCAGTCCGTCATTTCCCATTTGGTCGGCCAACGAGAGATTGACTATACAACAAAGCAGCTTCTCGAGGTAAGCACTCGATATTATTTACGTTCAAATCCTTATTCAGGATTCGTCATAACAATTTCCGCTTGGAACTATCGTTATTTCATCCCCACAGTTGTGGGAGAAGATTGATCATCAAAGGAGACACTTGATATTGAAATCAAGTCTGTTTAGCCTTGTAAGCTATTACGTATCCTTTTTAGTTTCTGCAAACAGATTGCGGGCAAGCTCACCCACAACGAGAGGTGTTTGGAACTATTTGGCCGGGTAATTGTCTTTCTTTAGATATACACCCAATTTTTCCTAGGCTTTTGATCTCTGGTGGGCTTATTTCACGGCCAGATGTCATTGAATGGGCTGAAAAGTTATATAGCGAAACGGAGAACCGGTTTGTTTGAATTTATTGGTTTGAGCTTTATTATCCTAGCGAATACCTACTTAATGTATTTTTTAGTGCACATTATCTCGTTTCCATTCCTGTTGGATATCGAGATGGAGAAAATCGAAGGAAGGGTCTTGATGGTGGTCTTATGACATGTGACCAGGGCTAAACAGGTAGAGTTGGAACGTTAAAACACTCAAAGGTTGTCAAGTTCTCAGTAAAATTCCATGCTTTTAGTCTCTGCAAGGAGCTTGAGGAGATCGATCCGGTACGAACGAATTTTTGGAGATATCAACAGGTTAGGTATTTCTCAAAAATTTTAAAGATAATCTTTTTAGGCTTTGGCTGAGAACAAACACGAAAAGCAAATTCTTCACGCCCAACAACATCCAAGATTTCTTTCGTATTCTTCCAGCGCTTAATTTTTGGTAGTGGTTATGTATATTTTTCATTGTTTGTTTACTTAAATTTGAATCAAGACAGAAATTTGAGATCTCTTTAGCAAAGCCGAGTTTTTTAACTTCTGCATTCCTGGCTCAAATTGCTTCGCCATTTTTTTGTTTAAAGTGCTTCGTGAAATTTCTTGTCAACAGTTTCCGTCTCCATTATCCGGTGATTCTTTCGCTTCTCTTTTCTTCTTAAAACCGGTTGATTTTGTTTTTTGAATAAAGTTTATCTGTTAGTCAGTCTTTGGTAACGTCTGTTAGGAGTTCAAATAAAGAAAATCTTTTGTTATTAAACGCGGCGAGATAGGCATTAGTCTTGTTTTTAAACAAAATCTTAATGTTCCTGATTTTTTTAATGTTATCAAATTTTAGATGGAGATAAAAGGTTCTGATGAGGGTGTTCAATTGCAAGAGGAGCAAGCGCTTGATGTAGAAGGAAATGAAGAGAATATCCGACAGCGATTCTTTCACCCAGATCTCAAACGAGCATCCATTCTCACATACGAGGAAAGTGACTCGAAGACTGACTGCTGGTGTGAACTATCGGAAAACGACTTTTCAAGAAGTTACTTGAACACAAACCAGCCGGCGCTCATGAAACACTATCATATGGCAATGCTCAATCTCATACATGAACAATGTGTACGAAGACGAGGATACTGATTTTGAGGATCTACTAACTGGACGATGACCTTCAAGAATTGGTGAATCGTCGACAACACGGTGGAGTTGAAAATTTGAAATGGGATTCTGATCTTCAAACCCAAATACAAGATTCGTCCTACGTCCGAAGATATCAGAACAAAGTTGAAAACTTTCTACGATATGGAAGCCATCGAAAGCAATGAGTCGACACCCGAGCTGCTGCTCTGCCAAAACGATTTCTTCCTGCCAGATGGTGAATTTGGGGAATTGTTGGCGAAGCGAGAAGAGGGGAATCAGAAGCAAATCGGGGAAACGAGATGAGGCACCACAGCCCCCGAACGGAAAATAGGAAAACTGAATTCACTCCACCTGGAGAAGATGAAAGGAGAAAGTGACACTGTTGTTGATCCGAAGCCACCAGCACGACGGAAACGAGTAAAAGCAGAACCATAAATAACTTTGATTAACTTGCTATTTTTAAAGCTTGATCCGGTTGATTTTTTGCATATCGTCACATTGATTAACAATAAATCATTTCTCAACTTGGGTTAGTTTAATCCAAATCACGATTTCGGCTGATATTATTTACTTTGATAAAGAGTTGAGTCGAGTTTCTATTTGTATAGGGATTTTTTAAATGACGGTATTCAAATCGTTGAATTGCATTCTTTGCAATGAGCCAGGTAAGTTTTGTTAATTTTACTAATAAAGCTAATTTTTAATTTTATTAGGTGCCTGCGAGTGCTGGATCTTTTAGTTTTTTCTTGAAACTTTTGGCAATATTTTCTTGCTACTTTGTAAGAGTTAAGGGCAAAATATGGTGAGAAATGCTCATTTTGTGGCAATTTACTTGTAGTTAATTTCAACTCTTTGGAGAAACTAAAATAATTGTTGCATAACCTTTTAGTTGTCTCGGTCGCAAAACAGACTCGATCTCACGGGATTTGCAATATGGATTGGCAATGTGCAGCGAACAGCTTCCTGAGAAGTAGAAGTCGATAGAGAAAGATAAAAAGAAACATCAATGTAATCAAGGGAATGATTGTCTCAATAACGAAAAATTTGCTTACGTTTTGATAGGTATGTTTTTATCCTACTTTGAAAAATTTTTAAGCACTGTGGCTTGATTTCAAATTGGGATTTTTAGATGTTTTATCACAAAACGATTCCTGGTTCAAATGGGCTGTGGATATTTGCTTTTAAAGGTAACATTATTTTTACAATAGAGTTTCTTTCTAGTCGTTCAAAAATCCCATTTATCACGATGAATGTGGGTTTGATGCATTTGATTTTTGATTTATTTTTTTTATATAAATTCTAATGAGATTGATGGAAAGAAATCATTCACTCTTAATTGCAACTGCATCATTTGTGCGGAGTGTTATTTGAAAACATGAAATTCTAGGATCAAAATCAGAGCAACAAATGGCCATATAGGATCATTTGCTCAGTTTGTAACGTGGGTATCCTTGCAAACTGTGATGGGACGGAAATATCAGTTTCATGGGTACCAAAACTTTGTTTGATTTCTAGTCTTTATTTAGATTTCTTGGATGGGTTGTTCGAAATGACGCGTCAGATGGAGTGAAATGAAAATTTTCGTTTCCCGAGTGGGATAGATCGGTATAAGCCAACACTGCCATAATTCACGTTAATTTTTAGTATATTGGTGACGACATGTTTCACTGCATCAAATGTATTTCTGTGAGTAATTTGGTGTTTAAATTTGATGAATCTTATTCGTTTAGATTTGTAGAACTTTGTGCATATAAGAGCCATCGTGGACAATAACTCATTCACATTGTTGGAAAAGGAGGTTGGGCTGATAAAGCATCTAAATTTTCGGTTGATTCAGTGATTTATAAGCGGAAATTGAACCTTGCTATTAACGCAGATAACTATATACAAACTACCCTTTCGTTTTAGGTGCGTGAACTATCCGTAAATTTACAAGCTCCATTAATCGAAACACGAAAAATTTTCTTCTGAGCTGCACAAGGGATTAATGACATTTGCGGCTTTCAAAAATGGTAATTTTAGTTGATTCTCTTTTCTTTTCATAAATCTCTAGAGGTTCCCCTCAGCAGCTATGTTAATTTCAAGAATGCTACTAGTTTCACGGAATTGTGATAGGAAAGCGAAAAATTTGGGCACTTGTAAAAAGTTAAAATTTAGCTTGCTTTTCCGTTATCCAGAAAACTCCAGACTGATTTCGAGGCGATTTCCAAGCGATTACATAGCACAATTTGCACAAATATAAGACAAAAATCAAGGCCAATATATGATTTTGAAAATTTTTATGCCTTGTTCAGGAGTTTATCGAAACGCTCAAGGATAATCCAAAGTCTGCCCTAACTTTGCCAATATCTTTGTTTCAGCCTCCACGCGCCATCGCGGCTCACACCATTGAGTCATCCTTCATTGTCACGCAAACACCATACTTGGTATGGCATCTCTTCCATTTCTATGTCGATCGTTAAAATGCGCCAAGTCTAAAGTTACCTTTTGAATCAATGGCAGCTTTTCACACAAATTAGAAAAAATTTTACCGTTTTTACATTTCGAGTTTTCACGCTCGGTCGTCTCGTTTAACAGAACTTAACACTTTTTTTTCTTTTGGATGGGAAAATCGTTTGTTGGAAAGCCGAAACCACTCGGAGCTGACCATAAAGTGGTCGTCGTGCTTGATCATGGACCACGATTTGGAATCGGCGCCTCTGAAGTAAGTATTTTTGAGCTTTATACTGTTATTCTCAACTCCTAAAATACCAATAAAAGCATACTTAAATTCTTTTTTTTATTTTTTTTTTTTGATTTTACTTAGAAGCTGCCCATTCACGGGAAGGAGCCTGCCGGGAACAAGCAGAAATTTCAGGGTGTTATTGGTGGATACATTCAAAATGTGTATGTGAACTGAAAAGCAAGAAAAGAACATCTTTTTGTCATCTAAAATTTTATTTAGGTTGCGACCATCGAGAAAAGTGTGTGGTCGCTAGCTTTTGAATGTGCCCTCGAGATGCATCGTATTGTTAGCGATGTTTTCCCCGAACAATATAAGTTGATGTTTTGCAGAGTATAAAAATATAATATTTAGTGAATAGCTTCTCAATAAGCAAATGATTTTAATAAGTAGCTTTTACTGCCTTAGAACAAATTGATGCGCTTCGTTTTATCGGATTTTGTGGGCTGCTTCCTAACGAGTGACACGTTTGATGTAATGAAACAATGGGGCGATAGTTTGATCTCAAGAAATGAGGTTTGTTTTTGTTTGAAATTTGAATTCAGTTTTTTTTAGTTGCATGAGAGCATCAAATCGGCCGGCAAACCGTTGACAAGTGAAGATTCGTCGATACTCAATGGTATTTGTTTTTACTAGTAACTATAGTGTAACTTATGGGCAAAATTCAAGTCTAAGAGCTCTTTCATAGTTTTTAAAGCTCAGGCGCCTTAGATCAATTTGAAGTTTATTTCTTATATCACCATTTTAAGGTGTCCGAATGGCTGTGGATGCCCTCTCACAGAAGACGAATGCCTACAGGAAAGCGATCGATACAGCTCAGAAAATGGGGAATCGACCGGGACAAGGTTTGTTTGAAAAATAAACAGTAGCACAAAGACGAAGATACAGTAATCAAATAATTTATCATTTTTCAACTACACACCATCATTGTGTACTGCTGGTAGGTGTTTCTTGAGGCTTCTGATCTCGAACTCGGGTCATTGACTTTTGTACTACTACGTGACCGATACCTGAAAGCTGACGCTGATCGGTTTAATTTCATCTAACTTACATTAAAGTGCATAAACATGGCAACAGTAGACCGGCTGATATAAGAATCATCATTCCTTTGAAGATCGGCAATGTTTTTGGATAGAGATTGTTGTAGATCGTTGTGGCTGCCAAACTTGTAACTCCTTCAAGAAAAACGATCAATGAAAAGACTTTGCCTGAAAGAGAATTTTTGATGAATCTCCTGGATAGGTTGGCCCCAAATTCCTCGGATTTCTTTACCTTGCTCATTTTCCTGTACAAGATTACTGATGAATGCACGGAAACCGGTGGAAACAAAACGATTGCCAATTGTTAGCACCGTAACTGTGTAGGCCATCCATGGAGTGGATAGCGAAGGCAAAAACGCATAATGATATCGTCTAAATTTTTGATTTGTTTTACAGTTCTTACTCCTTTTATAGTTTAAGTACCTTCAAGAAAATTCCAAGACTTCCTCAACAGGCTATCCGTCCATCCTTTTAGCTTTGAATGTGGATAGATTATCAAGACCTGAAACAAGTTTCCATTTCTATTCTTGTACTTACAGCTGCAGTCGTCGTTCCATAGGATAAACCGCTAAACCACCCATATTCTTTATCTCCCCATCCGAAGTTTGTAACGAAGAAATGAGTATTGAATGTCCATCAAACCGGCGAATATCAAAAGCTCTAATCCCAGTGCTCCCAAACATAACCACAACAGCAATTGGAATTCTCGTCCTCGGATAAGCAACGCGTAGAATCCGTAAAGAATTTCGACGATTCGTGCGGATAAATTCCCAGAACTTTCCCAGATAGACTCAATTAACGATTAATCTCCTTGTCAAGTATCGCATCGATTTCATGCTCATTAATCTCTTCTTCATTCCGAGTCTCATTCAACTCTTTATGCGAAAGTGATGATATAGAGAAACGCAAGCACTTGGCAGATCATTTGAATTAAGAAACTCCACGTACATCCGATTGAGCTTCGAATAACAAAGCTAGATTTCGAGTGGCTTAGATGAGAAGCTTTTGGTCGCTTACCTCCTTAAAGTGCCAGATAAGGCGAAGCCGACTGTTCCACCGAGTCCGATTGATCCCTCCATTAGAGCGGGATCTTGATGCTTCGATACTGGGGATTTGCTGCTTTTACACTGTAAGCCATGGTAGTACCTAAAGCTATGCATGGTTGGTGGAATTGATTATTTGATTAGCTTCTCAAACTTGCTGCCTGTATTTTAGTCAATAATTCCCACTTACCAATGACTCCAATATAACCTCCACAGCAATCCAAATATGGCATCACTGATCAGTAAAAGATAAACATTCCATTCCAAAGTGTCGGTTGCTTGAATGATGTAAAAAACGGATGATAGAATTAACCCAACAAATGGGATGATTAGTGGGATTTTTGTGCTCCCAATATCACAGGCTGAACAAAATTATTAAACTTACGAAGCTTTCACCCACCTGCACCCAAGAATAAGGTCATAATTATTGATGGTGAAAGCAGATGACACTGGAAGAGAGAAAATAAATGTGATTCGCCTTTTCGTGGATATTTTTATCCTCATATGTAAGCGGTGACATTTGTGCAAAGGCGATGATCCTTAAGAAAGATGGTTTTGTTAATGAAAAACGACTTACATCGTACAAATTGAGACAAACTTTTTCGTAAATCAAATTTTGAAAACGGGAAACTTGAGAAATGAGGATACCATGTACAATAATAGTGGAATCTCCATGGTTAAATTTGATAGAATTCATTTGTAGACGGCTCATTTTTCATGAAAAATCTGCAAGAAATCAGGTGATTTTCTTGCTTTTAATGTAAACCTTTGAATTGTTAGCTGTTAGTAAGGCAGCTGATTAGGTAAAATGTTAGCTCTAAATTCTGACACAAGAATCAGCGAAAATAATTCTGGAAGTACCTTCTCGGGACAGATGTTCGCTCAAGGAAAAGATTATGACGAATGCCAATTGGGAAAATTGAATGGAAAAGAGGCAAAAAGATATGGTTTTGGAGAGAATTGGACGAGAGAAGTACAAACTTCGAAACAGTCCTCTCTTTCCTTCTTTTTTGGGTGACCCCTTGATCTGACTTTGCGGGAAACACTGACGAAATTTTGAGAAGGAAACAAAAAGCATCAAAGCAAGAATCAAATAGACGGTATCATTAGCAAAAATGAAGAACAGTAATGTAATGTAGAACGAACCCTCCTTTTTAGGCAAGCGCCCACGAGTTCCGATCCCGATGAGAGGTGGAAATTTGGAAGCAAACAAGCAAAAGAGGTAACAATGTAATGAACGCTTAACTTTTTTATGTTTTTAGAGACCAATTTCTTCAAACATTCATTCCAAATCGAGGCGCAATTCGTTCTAATGACTTTACTGAAAAGGTATACAATTTTTACTTATACTGTTACATTAAAATCCTTTTTAGTGAAGAAGAGCTGAAAAGTCTCGGAGGCGGACATTGTGGAGATTGTGAAGGGTCGTAACTTGATTGTTAAGAATTTGGGTGATGACAAGTCTGTGACACAGATTTTCTTTTAAAATTTACTTTATTCAGTTTTTCTCCAATCGAGGATCTTCGATGCTATATCATCAACGTTTACTCGGGAAATCTTGCCAATCCACTTCAAAACAAATCAATGCAATCGGTGAAAATTTTGCTTGAAAATGTTGTAAAATAATGTAAAGGGGTGTTTTTTCCCTTTGCATCATTTTACCCAGGCCATTATCTAAAAATGCAAAAGACTCCAGCCAACCGGATCTGAACTAGTGACCTAAGGATAGCTAGCTCCTCCCCTACAGTCCTCCGCTCTACCAACTGAGCCATGGCTGGATGGGAGAGTGTGCGACGGGGAGCCTTTTCTTTTCGACGGCGTTTGGGCCACGCCCTCTCTTTCGTTGTTGGTTCTTTTCGCTTTTGAAAAGGGACTTTTCTATTGGGAAATTCGGATGTTTTTTTTAAACTTTTGCTTAAATTTTGACTTAAAAAGGAAAAAGCTGGCATATCTAAGTAATTTCTGAAAGAAACACAAGTTTTGTACACTTGAAAAGAGAAAAAAACAAAATTTTCAAGGTTATCTGATTTCCAAGGTCATCCGAAGCTACAAGATCTAAGGACATTTGCTTAAATTTTGACTTAAAAAGTAAAAAAGCTAACTGATCCACTGGAAAAGCACATTCTTCTCGAACACAACTCAAAAATTCCCCGAAAGGAAAAGATTTATGGAGGTGCTGGTAATTGAACCCCAGACCTCTCGCATGCTAAGCTGAGCGCTCTACCACTGAGCCATACCCCCCATGTGAGGAGAGGCAGCGAAAAGTGAGGAAAAGATTTGCGACGAGTCGCGAATTCCTGTTCTTTGGAATGGAACCAAAAGGCTCGGTTAGGGGTAAGTTCCTTTTTCGCTGACTTAAAAAGTTCAAAATTTTTTTATGAAGAGTTGCTTTGAGTAAATTGATTTAAGATTTCAAGTTGATAGCGGTTGCAAGTCTAACGCGTTTCATTATTAAAAACTTTCCTATTCTAGGGCGGACGATACCGAATTGGTGAAGATTCAACTCCTTTCCACTGTAGACACTGGGGAAGCTATTCAAATGGTCGTTCATGCTGTCACTCTTGATTTGTACAATCTTGTTCTCGACGACAATCACCGGAATACCGATGAAGTAGTGTACTCTGTTGATGCTCTGTATAGCTTTTGGATAATGTTAACCATTATTCAAAATTTTTGTTTAAAATCAAATTCCTAAGTTAATTCAGGAAGAAAGCATTACCGGACAATCGGTCAACTATGATGTCGAACTTTTCCATCCGAAAAACGTCCTTGGAGAGCTACAAAAACACAAATTACTTGGTCTAGATTTAATCTTTCCTTTATTTATCAATCAATTTTTAGAACCATCGAGCCATTTGCAGTGATCAACAAGGGAGTCTATTCGACAATAAAACTACAATGGGCAACACCGAACCCGAAAACTAGATGGGATTTGGCTAGTACTTAAAAATTTTTAAAGAAATCTAGGAAGTTCTAATTTAGTGATCAGTCAATCAATGATTAATGTTAAAAACAAGGCAACCTTGATAAAATTTTTGAAAAAGGCAAAAAGCATCAGTCTGATGCGTGGCTCGAACCCGCGACAGCCAGATTAAGAGTCTGGTGCTTTACCGACTGAGTTAATCCGGGCTACGGGACCATAGTCGCGAAAAACGAAAGACACGGCCGGCCCCTCTTTTCCCATCGCCCGTCCAGTCGTTCTTTGCCATTTTCTTTTTCAGTGTTTGGGTCCACATTTTGGTGAAATGCTATGGGAGAATCCTAAAAGTTAAAGTGGGTTTTAAAAGAAAAATATCAACGCTTTATCCCTTAATGATTTAGATTTAGACTAGTTCCACATTTTGATCTAAAATTATTCGACTCTATTTTATAATATTAAAATAATGGTTTTTAGTTCCCTTTACATCGTATTCATCAAGAGTGAGCCTCGCCGAGTCGAACAGTCGCCAATCAACATGCCCTATCGTCGTATTTGATGAACGGGCGAAATAAAGCGATGCTTGAGGTGAGAAGGTTTTCTGGTACTTGTGAATGTAGACATATAAATCAATTAGCTAACTTTGAGTCTTTTAGGTTTGCAAGTTAAATTGTCTTTTCAACAACATATAACTTTGTTCAGGTTTCTCGCCAAGGAGCCGCCGAATCGTTGACACCAAATGTTGGTCCGAAATTGATCTCTAAAGTGGTGATGGCTGCTGGTGGAAATAAGATGAACATTCAACAAAGGATCATTTCGAAACAAAGTCAGTTAAATATTAAAGATACTGTTTGCTATAAGCGATTGTATTATTGAATGCTTTTAGATAACGAAGATCTCCAGAAGAAAAGCCTCAATGAAACCAATACCCGGGGTCTGGTGTAAACGATTTCAAAAGTCTGATGAAAGAGACGACACTTTCGGTAGAAACAATTGAGAAGAAAATGAAAAAAGAGGTACCTTTGAAGGTTTTATAATCTAAACCCAACATCTAAACCTAATTGGTTTCAAGCATCGCTTCATTGCTCATTTTTTCAGAAAATGCCTTCAACTTCAAGGAAGAAATGATCAACCAACCCTATTACTGAAGAGACTCACTCGATTTTGGCCGGTTCAGCAGGATCAAACCGTTATTTATAATCTTCAAGAGGTATTTTACGATTTGAGCTCTCTCTGTAGGCGAAACTTTAAAAATTTGTTCAGAAATTCGAAAGATTCTTTTCCATTTATGGCGAAACGCGAGCTTTCGGTCGAAGATTTCGATATGGCTAGAGGGGTAATTCTTTTCATGGAATTTTAATTTTGCTTCGTTAAATTCTAAATTCTATATTTTTAGGTGATACTTGAATTTGTGGCGAGAAAGAGCAGTCCATCGTATGCAAATGATGGAGAGACGGGGAAGAATGCGTGCAAATCGGTTAGGGATTTTTTATGGGGGCGATAGTTTTAAGAAGCTATCTTTGTGCTTTTAAATTACCTTCCTTAATTTGCATCTAGGTGACCCTGAAACATTTTTAATTGAAACTTTTTCAAAAAAGCCATTTCTGCTTTATTCCCAAGTCAATTTCCTGCTCTTTTTGCTCTTTTGCTCTTTCCCAGAGTCTGCCCTTTCCTCTCCCAGGCCATTTCCCCTTCCCCCTCATTAAATCTTTCTTTCGCCCCACCCGCCGTGCTCTTGTGGCGCAATCGGTAGCGCGTTCGACTGTTAATTCGAAAGGTCGATGGTTCGAACCCATCCAGGAGCGAAATTTTTTGATCTTTTTACGAAAAAAATTACAATTTCTATTTTATCCAACAATTCAAATTTTTCTTTTAGAACCGAACAATTTCAAACGGTCGCACAAGAGCTGGCACTCCATTTGGGAAACTATGTGAATCACCCGAGCAACATTTGGAGGTAACTTGACTGGAGCTTGGAGTTGGAGTCTAATTCGGAGCTTTTTAGCTATTCAATCAACTCCATGCAATTGACGTTCTGTGGAAAGAAGTCTCTCCTTGCCGACCAATGATGTGACAAATGATGCGAAACGAGAGTTCGTTTATTTTGGTTTTTAAGCAATTTCTGAGCATTTAGATGTATCCAATCGACTTCGCAAGCTTTGAAATGGTATGGAAATGGTGGAACGGGAGGGGCACGGACGCCGACTCGGACATCATCACGAAGCAATTCCCCGCAACCGAAACGTGCCTACAAGGAGAAATATTTGTGGAAATCGGGAGGTTCGGTTAAAATTTGATTTTTTTCATTTGCTAAACGTTTTAGATTTAATAGCTTTTGTTTTAGAGACACTCAAACTCGGTCCATGGTTTCACTAACAAGAACAAGCAAAATATTGGTCACGATGGCAGGATTTCTGAGGGAAGCACTCTGGTGGGGTTTTCGAGCTAAAAATGGAACTAATGACGAAGAAATGAATTGAACCAAAACGATTTGAACTTGTTTTATTCAGGGCTGGCGATCAACCCGCGAAACTCTACGCCGATTTGGATCTCCCACCGCATTCGAATAAGAAAACCGAGGGGTTCCGCTGGGTTAGGCATTCTATTTGTCCATAAGTATATGAATTATCATAATCTTTCTCTATAGACTCTGTAAATTATGAAATTTGTGTTGTAAATAATTTTATTCAAAGTTTTATTGTTACTATTTTGCGTTTTTGAAATGTAGTTAAGAAAAAAATTATATCAGCGAACGATGAAAAAATGAGCAAAATACGCATCAAAGCTCACAACTTTTTTGAGGAAATAAGTGAAGATTGCACAAAATGAGTAAAAATACTGGGAGTACACGTTTTTTTCGTTTGAAGATGACAATGAGGTCGGAAATTTCCCGACCTCGCGAATGAAAGACTAGATTTGAGCAGAGAAAGTGGGTGAAAGATTTAAATTTTTCAATTTCCATATGAAAAATGTTAACGATCAATTTACATAAATATCAACCTTTCTAATTTTTCTATAAAACTCAATTATCGTATAAAATCTTGTTTAGTCTATCTCGATTTCTAGCAATGATTCAATCTGGCACACCAAAGCGCTCTCGATCACTTGATGATCGACGAATTTCGCCAACTCGTCGATTTTCTTATCGGCCAACTCGTAGCATTGATCCTGAGAGATTTTCGACTTTAGATTAACTTCAAATTCTAGAAAATAGAAAAAAATTTCGCTCCTGGATGGGTTCGAACCATCGACCTTTCGGTTAACAGCCGAACGCGCTGCCGATTGCGCCACAAGAGCCCGACGGCGGTGGATTCAAATCTCTCTCTAATCACGGAAAAGGGCTTTTTGGGCACAGTGCACCGTTTTACAATTTCATTGTTTCAAATAAAGTTTAAGGGATTATTTTTTTTTCTTGGATTCATTCTAATAAAGTTTTTTTTTTGATTTAATTTGATTCAATTTGATTCAATTTTTGATTTCAATGCTATATAAAACAATATTTACTATTCTTTTTCGATTTGAATGCTATTTTTGATGCCTAATTTGTTGATAACCTGTGTTCGTCCTCTTTGCATTTGAGCACAAGCGTTGTTAGCGAATGAGGTGATGTCTGACTGAAATAAATATCATTCATTCATTCCCCCCAGTTTTCTTTTTTACTTTTGTGCCGTCACTGCGTACTGTTTAGCGTTTTCCAACATTCGCTCGCAGAATTTAGCATCGTCATTCGCTTTTGTTCCAACTCGAAAAATCTTTGAAATGTCATTTTTGAAAAAGTTAAAGAAATGAAATGAAAAAAAAAAAACCTTTTATCTTCGTCATTTTTTAGAATCTTTATTGTTTAGATTAGTTGCTCCAGCCCCAGATATTAAATTTAAACCCTTTCTCGGTTCTCGGTCCTTTTTCTCGAGTCTCATTTCCCTCACCTGTTCTCTATTCTCATTCTTGTGCCCAACCTTGTCCTTTATCCCCTGCAATGTCTCTCGTTCTCTTTTTCTTCTTCGATCATTTCCATTTCCCTGTCTCAATATAGGGTTCTGTGGGACTGTTTATTCTGGGGGTGATGGAGGTGAGGGTGGAGAAGGGGGAGAAGGGGGAGATTATGATTGTCGATGGGATTTGTGGGGGACGGATGGACGGCGGTGGGTCCTAGAAAAAGAATCTCTCTTTGAAAACGAAAACGAAAAGATGAACTAACTTTCATTGTAAGATTGGTGTCCCTTTTGGGATCTCTGACTCGATCGGGTCTTCTTTTCTTCTGGCATTTACGGAATGGAGTGGAATGGAGGGGAATGGAGGGAATGGAGGGAATTGGTGGAGGTGGGGGAAGTTCTGGCCGTGGTTGATGGTGGTGGAGGGGGAAGGGTTGGTGGAGGGGAGGCGATCGCAAATGGACTGAATCTTTTAATACAATACTATTCAGCCATTCTAGCTATTCTAGCTATTCTAGCTATTCAGCTATTCAACTATTCAGCTATTCAGCTATTTCCCTAGGCTGCTATTCTCCCAATGCTTTCTCTCTACTTACCATTCCCTTTTACTCTTATTCGGTAGCCTTATCCTTTCAAAGCTTTTGGTTAAGCTTGTAACTTGTAATGGTAACTTGTAACGGTAACTTTGTAATGGTAACTTGTAAGGGTAACTTTAGCGGTAGCTTGTAACGGTAACTTGTAACGGTAACTTGTAACTCGTAACTTGTAACTGCAACTTGTAACGGTAACTTTTCTAGGTGGATCTCACCTCGCTTCATCGCACAAATTGAGCGTAACGCACACATTTTTCGATGAGAAATCGTAGTTCAAAGAGAAATAAATCTCCAGTAACGATCGATCGACAAAAGTGAAACATTGTTCCTAAACATTCCACTCATTTCCATTCATTCATTTCCATTAAATTCATTTCCATATTGTTTTTAGAATCATGCAATTTTTTATTCAAAATGTTATCAACACTGGTTTATTGGCTTTGCACAAACCCTTAAGACCTGTGGAAGCACGCGACACTTCTCGTAGAGCACATTTCGAAGCTGATTTTGAGAGAGACCGACACGGTGTTTCGTCACAGATAGTAATTGAGTGCAAAAGAAACAACCAAGGTTTGAGGTGGAACCACGAGGAGAGGACGGTGGAGGACGGGGTCTGCAAAGAGATTATGAGGGGTACAGTACTTGTGACTTGGTACAATGATTGTTAGTAGGTTCTAGGCTGTGGTTATACTCTTAGCCCGACCTGACTTTTCAAAAAGTTAGCTTTTTACCTCGGAGTCTGAAATGAACGGCAACTACAGGCTCCAGGGATGACCCAGAACCAGATTTCCATATCAAACCAGGTGATACTCATGAATGGTAATAGATAACAATGGTTACAGGCATGAACAGTGCCCGTAACCCATCATCTAATCCATCCGGCCTAAGGTCCGACCCTGGCGGCAATGAGACGCTATAGTTCATTGGTAGAGCGTTTGCCGTTCGGTAAGCGAAAGGCCTCGGGTTCGAATCCCGGCGTTTTCTTTTGGCATTTTCATCAATCTAGACTCAAAACTAACAAAGGTCCCTTCCCAAGTTACCCGCGAGTTAAAATTGAGACAAGTGTCTGAGGGATTTAAGATCAGAACCCCTTTGATTATATCAGTGTAACTAAATTTTGCAAATTATGGAAAAACCTATTTTCCATAGAGCTATTTTACAAGGTTCCCTTGCCAAGTTACCCGCGAATTACAATATGAGTTTGGTGACAAAAGAAAGGCCTGAAAATGTATGTTTAGAAAGTGTTTTCAAAAAGCTTTAAACAGCAAAACGCACAAAGTTATCGGCATTTGAATTTCGAGAAAAAAGGGATTTCTCGATGAAAAAAAAAAATTGGGGTTTTTGGCACTAAAAAAAAATTTCCATTTTTTTTTTTTTTTAAAAAAAAAAAAAAAATCATATTAAGCTAAAAAAAAAAAAAAAAAACCAAAAACAAAAAAAAAAAAAAAAAAAAAAAAAATTTCTGGCACACTGAAAGGCTTTTCTTTCGCTTTGTGCTTGCACGCCACGCATAAACGCACGCTTCTTGGCACAATTGAATCCAAATGAAGAATTCAGTGCTCTAGAAAAAGCTCAGCTCATAGCCTAGTGGTTAGTGTGGCTTCATCTCTTTCTCTTTGATCTCTTTGACTCTTTGATCTTCATTCAAATCCATCAGCATTTTTTTTTTAAAAATAAAAAAAAAAAAAAAAAAAAAATTTTTTTTTTTTAAAAAATTAAAAAATAAAAAAAAAAAATTTTTTTTTTAAAGAAAGATTTTTTTTTTTTTTTTTTTTTTTTTGGTTAAAACTCAAACTTTTTGCACTAAATAAAGTCTTCTTTTAGCTCTGACCTCTCAAAAACACTATTCACTGCATTATCATCATTGACATTTCCCCATCGATCGTAGAGATATCCGGCTGAGATCGATGAGAGCAAAAGTGACGCTGAAAATCGTTCCCTAAAATCGTTATTTTAATTAATTGTAGATTTTAATTGTAAGTAAATTTTAGTAATTGAAATTCGTTTTTCTTCGAAAATTTCCAGAATTTCTTTCAATTCCAGAGTTTCTTATTCAAATATTTTTCGCATTCAATTCACCTCCTTTTTGCTTTATTATGTTTATTTTTCTTGAAAATACGATGCAAATTGCGCACGATTTCTTCCGAAAACGGGTCAATCGCCTCGAAGAAACTCGAAGAAACTCCTCGAAGAAAAAAAGCACTCACAAATTTGGTCAATTTGGTGTCAATTGGGGGTTTTTTTTTGAAGAAAACGGTAAAACGGACTGTTTGAAGTGTTTTAAGTTTACGTTTACGCTAGAATAGGTCAACTTTTAGTGGAAAGCTAAATTTCGAGGGCGGTAGCATTGGGTTCTTCAGTTGAGTTCTTCATTTTCGCAAAAAAACAAAAAGAATTCAATGCGCTAGTCAGATGATATTTAAATTTTTGAGAGCAAAATCCATTTTTTTGTTTTTTTTTTCTTTTAGAGCACAAAGAGAGCACAAAGAGAAAACAAACTTTTCTTTATCGTTAGTCATTTCATTTTTTTTGTTTCATCACAAAATTTCTCAAAGAAAAACTTCAATCAGATAAAAATCTAACTAGAAATTTCAAAAATTCAAATATTTTCCACAAATTTCCCTTCAAATTTCTACACTTTCTTTGATCAAAAATCGTTTTTCAGACCAAAAAAAGGATTGGTTCCTTTTCTCTACAGATTTGGTTCCTTTTCTCTACAGATTTAGTTCCTTATCCC
Organism: Mesorhabditis belari; assembly: GCA_958450365.1. Classification (NCBI taxonomy): domain Eukaryota; kingdom Metazoa; phylum Nematoda; class Chromadorea; order Rhabditida; family Rhabditidae; genus Mesorhabditis; species Mesorhabditis belari. The sequence continues at coordinate 21,501 of CAUEEP010000079.1, forward strand.
TACAGATTTGGTTCCTTTTCCCTACAGATTTAGTTCCTTTTCCCTACAGACTTGGTTCCTGTAGAGAAAAGGCTATTTGATTGACTTTGATTCAGTGAAAAAGCTTTGTATTTGAGCAGACGCAAAAAAAAAAACATTTTTCTCGTGAAAAATCTATTTTAATACTGTTAAATGTTAGCACTTACATTCTCCAAAAAAATGTCAAACCTGAAAATATCCTCAAAAACTCTCGCATTGTCGTTTGTTTTCCCTCAAAATCCCTCAAAATCGAAATAGAATCTCGAAATTGTCAATTTAGATGAAAAAGGGGAATTCGAATCTAGAAATATATATTATTAAGTTTAAAAAAACAAATTTTAGTCAAGAATGAGAGTGACCGATTAAAGAGTAAACAAAAATCGGGAAAAAAAGAAAAGAAGAGTGAGATTGATGGTCGAGAAAGGTCGAAAAAAAAGGTCGAACAGATGACAAAGCTTTAGCAGTACGTGTTGTGCTTCAAATCCCTGTAAACGTACTCTTTCTAGTGCACAGTATTCCTCTATAGAAAAGAAAGACTTCAGTGCCCTAGAGAAGGCGCCTTTGCACGAAGCACACAAAATCCACGCAATGAAGCCGTGCACTTTGAACAGCGGATTCAAATGAAGAATTCAGTGCTCTAGAAAGAGTGTGTTTACAATAGCATAAAGAGCAAAATTCAAAGAAAGCGACGGGGAAATGAAAAAGAAAAATTATACATTAAGCAATAGGAAATTTCAAATAAAATTATCATATCTGGTTATAATTTTTTTAAAAGTTCATCCAACGTTTGAATTTGGCGATCTCACTGAAATTGGGCACTCGAAAAGGATCGAGAATGGGGCGGGGATCTCAATTCATTCATTTCATTCAATTCTTTCTATTTCTTTCATTTCTTTCAATCCAAAACTGTACAAATGCAAATATTCTCAAGGATTGAATGATTCTCCAAATTTGGAAACTTTCTCTCAAGTGTCTTTGAAAAGAAAAGGAGTTTGAGAGGATTTAGATTGGAAATGGATTGAGTGGATGAGTGTGGGGGAAAGGGGAAAGGGAAGGCCACTGCTCGGGGTAGCTGGAGGAGTGGCCCCCAATGAGTGTGACGTAACAATGATACGGTTCTGGGCTAATCAATCTATTGCACTGAGAATTGGGGACCAAATCGACTTTAGCTCTAAAGATTCGATTATTATTGTTCAATTACTTTCAAAGTGGCCTGCAAAGGGATAGGTAAAGAACTTTACAATTAGAAAAACAAAAAATAAACTTATAAAATAAAAGAATTCCAATTAAAATGAGAAAAAATGAAAAAAATGGGAAAAATGGGGAAAATGGGGAAAATGGACACTTGCGACGTTTTTCCGAGACTACCGTTGGCGGTTGGCGCTTTAAAGCGTGGTAAAACTACCGTACCCTTGCCAATTTGCGCGAAATTTCATTTTTTTGCGTTTTTCTGGTGTGAGCGAGTTTGTTTTTGCAGGAAACAAAGAGGATAAAACTAAGTTACGTTTTTAACAGCATTTTCTGTGGCGGAAGCTTTGTTTTTGTGACTTTTTAGTTGAAAAACGTTGAAACGTATAACTTTTGCAGTGCCGCAATGCTAGAAAATGAGGCCAAATCCAAAGTGAAAACTATTCAAAACACTTTAAAAATATCACCAATAGATTAAGCGTATTTGATTACTCTGGAACATGCAAAAATAACCTAGAAACACGTGTAAAATTGTTCTGGCTCGTCCCTCCGAACTTTAGGATCTGACCATCTCTACTAAAACCTCTATAAAAAACTTTAAAGTGCAATGAAATAGTAAGCGGTTTTTTCATTGAATCCGCTTGATAATTAGCTTTCGAACGAGCTATTACATGTCGAAATTAATTGAGTTTGAAACCCTCTCCCAAAAACAAACAGCACGAACTTTTCGTCCAACCCAATAGTACCAGAAAAACTCTCAAGTTTTCTCGTGGCTTATTGTTAATGACCAATTTCTCTTTAGGTATTTTCCTGACCCTGATCTGTTGGCTAACAGAAAGTAACTTCAAAACGTCAGCTCTAGAAGAAATCCCGAGTCATGCAAAATTTGTGAAAATGGAAATTCTCACTTCAGCCACAATACAATCAAGGGAAGTAAAGTGGACGGAGAAATGGGAAGGAAGAAGAAAGAAGACGAAAGAAGACAGAAAGAAAGAAAGAAAGAAAAAAAAAGAGAAGGTTGTTAAAAAGTAAAAAGTAAAAGAAGGAAATAGGTGTCTTTTTTCGACTTGTCAATTTTAATTGCTGTTGATAGACTTAATTGTCAGGTTTTCACCAAAAATAATGAACAGCTTGTAAGTCGGGTAAAAACAAAAGCAAACATCGGTAAGCAGGTGTTTTCAATAATTTGGATTGATGCAATAAGCTGTAATAAGTTTCTTTTACAAAACTAAAAATAGAGTTTTAAAAGTACATTTCTCTTTAAGCCTTACGAAAGGTTTAAAATGTAAGAAAAGAATGTAAAAATAAGACAAAAATCGATACAGGCAAAGGCTTTAAGTGGTCTTTAAGGGAAGAGAAAAAAATGAGATTTTGCCTTAAAACGCAACAATTGTAAGAATTTCAAGAATTTCAACATTTCCAACAATTTGAACAATTCTCTGAAAAGAATATTGTCGTTTACTTAAGAATGACAAAAGAAATTGGTTTACATTTTGAATAGAATAGATGGGGGAAATGAAGTGAGTTGAAGAAATGCTCAGAGAGAAGAGATCATTTCGGGTTTCGAACTGCTTCCTTTGCATTCAAGAATCTGTTTCGGGATGAATGAAATGAGGAAAAGAGAGAGTGAAAGAAGAAGAAAAAGAAGAAGAAGAAGAAATATTGGATTTCTTCGAAAAACATTTCGATTTGGGACAAATTAAAGGAAATTTGAGCTAGGTGGTCGGCAAAAAACAACGAAACATTTCCTCGGTCGAGATCTCAACTGAGTAAAGCAAAGCCAATAAAAGTAAAAGCATTGGGTAAAAGATTGTGTGAAACTATTTCCATTGTATTTCGGCGACTTCTAAATAAATACCAGACATGGGCACCACTACAAACTACACAAACGGAGACTACAAACATTTCTAACTTTCGGCTCTTCCACCGCAATCACATGAGAGAGGCGCGATGTCTCTTTAAAAGCTTCGACTATCTGGTTGATCACCCTTAAAAACAAAAACGTTTCTCCCCCGAGGTAATAGAGACTTCAAGCATTTCCAATATTTTCAAAGCACACGCAAAAGATGAATGCTAAAGAAAGTTACAGTGGTTTGCAGTCCCCACTCAAAACAGGTCGGTACTCGCGCGCGAAGTTGAAGCCATACCGAACCACTTCAACTTTCTTTAGAATCTCATGATATTTTTGAGTGTGCTTTAGTTCATTCGTAAGCTCTTATGATTCTCTATTTTTTGAGCGATAGATCATGTGAATGCGGTAGATTTGAAGCGGGTTAGAAGTGTTTATAGTGTGACAGTTCGTCATTGGGGTAGTCTATAGTGCTCCTTCACATCCTGCTTTTTGCGTTCTGAGCGATTTGCTCTTCCAGCTCTCCATTAAAACAACGTATTTGGTACTGTTTTGAATGTATTTTTGGACGCTTTGCCAGTTTATAAGCTAATATCTGAGGAGCCTCGGTAGATCCTCGGTAGTATATAGTGAGCTGGTATCCGCGTCTGTCACATGCGAGATCCGGGTTCAATTCCTGCCGGGGAGAAAGGTTTTTGTTTTCAAGAACTTTGAAAAGTGTTGAATTAAATTACCTAAGGTGATCTTAGGCTATCTAATTTCAGCAGAAACATCATAAAGAAAGCTATCGAATGTTTAAAAATAGGAAAAGAAAGCTTTAAAAATAGAAAACAAAGTATTCCAGCATAAACCATAAATTTGGGATAACCAACAAAGGTTTCCGTTTAGCTAAATAAAAATTTTCACTTCTTTCGGAAATTCAATTTTAATTCGATTCTAAAATTTTCTCATGCCTGTGAAAAGCTTTTTCTTGAATAAATAAAAGGTGGGATCAAACGAACAAGCACAAGGAAAATCAGAGAAATTTCATTTTCATTCAAAAATTTTCACAAAGAATGCTAAGAAAAAGAATAAAGGCATGATTAGAGAGAAGCCTCGAACAGAAATATCGGATAAAATTTGAGTGAAATTTGCTAGCCAAATGAAAATTTCTACTTTTGCTTTTGCTCAAAAGAAAGTTTACAGAAAGTTTTTGGTGCTAAATTTGTTTCCGGAAAATCGATGAAACGAACCCTGAATACCTCTTGTAAAAGTAAAAAAACGTTCAGATCTGGGAAAGATTGAAAGAAAAGATTAAAAATTTACAAAAAAGGAAAAGAAAATTGAATTTTACTAAAAGCAAATATTTGAATTGAATGTACTTAGTTTTTTTTGTAAACAAATCTCTTCACTGCACCGACACTTCATGAATTTTTTTGAGGTTTTGAGAAAAATTAAGAATTCAATGCACTAGAAGGGGAAGAGAGTATAAGTAAAGAGGCCAAAGAGAGTGCTTTGTTACAAAGAGAGTACAAAGAGAGTACAAAGAGAGTATAAAGAGAGTACAAGGATAGGAGAAAGAGAGTACAAAGAGAGTATAAAGAGAGTATAAAGAGAGTATAAAGAGAGTACAAAGAGAGTATAAAGAGAGCACAAAGAGCGCACGAAGAGCGCACAAAGAGCGCATCAAGAGCGCACGAAGAACGCACCAAGAGCGCACGAAGAACGCACAAAGAGCCCAAAGTACATCCAATCTTTGCTGGTGTTTAGTTTTTGAAAATTTTGAAATCAAAAGAAACGATAAGCTGTCAAAAGCACTTCAAATCCTTTCTCTGGAGAAACTTCAAAAGTTTTTTGGCTTTTCAAAACGAAAAGAACGAATGATTTGTGAGGGAATGGATTTGGAAAAGGAGAGAAAAGGAAAAGAAAGAAATGAAAAGGAAAGAAAAGGGAAGAAAAGGAAAGGAAAGAAAAGGAAAGAAAAGAAAAGAAAAGGAAAGAAAAGGGAAGAAAGGGAAAGAAATTAAATGAAAAGAAAAGAAAGGAAATAAAAAGAAACAAGTTCTAGAAGATAAGTGCTTTGGTAAAGCTTTTGAATATGAAAATATGGAAAATGAAAAAATTTGGGAAGATCTTGAGAAGCTCGAGACATTGTGCTCTCTTGGCACACTTGTTACGTATTTTCAAGGATCAAAATGAAAACCTCAGTGTGTCAGAATGTGTGTGTTTCTCATTAACCCAAAAATCATATCTTAAGTATGCCAGAAAGTGGGCGTTTACGGACTCAAAGTACTTATCGATTTGAAACAAAGGTATTAAATAAATCTGTAAATCTGTAATAAAAAAAATAAATAAATTGCACATGAATTTTTATTGCTTTGAAAAACTGAAGTTGAAAGGAAATCATGAATGAATTTTGAATGGAAATGGCCATGACCGTGAAAGGGAAAAAGAGAAATTGAGTGAGTAAATCACAGAGAAGAATGGGGGAAAAGAATGGGTAATTGAATGGACAAGACAATGTGAATGGATGGGCAGATAGACACAAAGTTCAGAGTACATAATGAAATTAATCGTAACTTCTTAAAGCTTTAGATATCCAATCAAAAAAATTAAGTCTATGTCCATTCTTCTTTCTTTTCCATTCTTTTTGCTCCTCTCCCTTTTTCCCATTTGTTTTTCTTTTGTTCATTTCCTTTTTTCTTCCACCACCTGTCCACTCAATAACACCAAGACCAAGGACCAATCCTTTCGTCTTTTCCATCATTGATCCCACACTTGTGAGAGTGCCTTCTTTAATAATGAAAGGAAGAAATCTAAAAATGGTGGATTGAATAAATCTATTCTAGTAATCACTCTGATTGTAATAAAGTCAAGAAATGAATGGCAGAGAAATAAATGGAATTTGGAACTGAGGGGAATTGAACCCTTGACCACCCTTCAATTGAACCAAAAAAAAAACCAACTTGCGGTCCCGGCCAAGTGCTTAACAAAATACCTTAAGTCGACTCTCGATATGACGATTTTTTTTATCGAGAGTCGACTTAAGGTATTTTGTTAAGCACTTGGCCGGGACCGCAAGTATAAGTCGAGTATCGAGCAAATCGCTATATCAAGTCGTTATATCAAGCAAGTCGACTGTACTTACAAAGAAGTTTTCGATGCTAAAATAGTCATTTACTCATTGTCGGCTATCGAAAAAAACGAAACTTTATTAAAATAGAGTTTGTAATTTTTGTAACAAAAAAATAGAGTAAAAGAAAATGCCAACAAGATGTTTCGGAACTTTTTAAAATGGCTTCTTGTACTCATCGAGGATTTGAATCAATTTCTGGAAGTAAAAAGAAATTTCTTTAATCCATAAATTTAACCCACCTTAACTCTTGTATCGTATTTGCGTAAGTGATTGCCGTAATGATTGCCTCATCTTCAGAAAATGATTCGAAATCCGTATTGAGCTTCCTGATGAGAAAAATTACAAGAACCTGATAAAAGACCAACTTCATCTTTTTGGTACCATTTCCAATTCTTCAAAAGTATTAGCCTCCCGTAGTTTTTTCCTCTGAGGTAACTACAAAAGCAAAAATTTGAACAATGATCGTAATGTTTGACCTCTTCAAACAACTTGATATCATCAGAATAACTTGTAGAAGACTATGATATAATGTTTTGTAGGTTTGATCTGATTTGATTGGAAAAATGTAAATCTCATCCCGCCAGCCCAAAAATTCAATTTTACCTCCTTTTGTAAAAGAGCTCATCGCTTTATGAGAGATGAAAATTTTCTCCATTGTATATTTGCCACACAAAAGCTAAACTTTACTTATTGGTAAAGATGCACAAAAGCAAACAGCTGAAGAATTACAGCTCCTGCAGTAAAACACTTGTTGACAGTATCCTAGAATATGCATTCTTTTTTTATCCTTTTAAGCGTCGCTAACCAATTTTCTCGCATTCATCACAAAAACGATATCCAGATTCATTCAAAATTTCTTTAATTGATGTGTCATTTCAAGGCAATTCGTTGAGAAAATCTAAAAACCATTTATTAATTTCGTTTATACGTCCAAAAGTATAAATGTTACATGCAAAGCTGGAACAAGCATCCGAAACTGAACCAAGTTTCTTTTCGTATTTATCTAAAATCAGTTTTTGTTCAATGAACAAGTACTATGTACTATGTACAGTATAATTGGTTCCGTTTCGAACGTAACATAAACTTACTAAATACTATGAAAAATACACATTTTAAAGGATTTTTGTACCGTGAAATTGATTATTCCATATATCAGCAAGTGATATTATATAAGTTAGGCATTAGGCAGCGAGTTGGGCAAGTGATTATTCTCCTTCTGATTTAAACCCCGTGTCTTCTGGTAGCATTCCCATGCATATCATCTGGTTACGAAGCAAGAACCAACGAGTTCTTCAGCTCGACCTGATTCCACATCTAAAACTAACAAATCAATACCAAAAGCTTTTTAAAACTTACACTTTCATGACAAATTATGCACTCAGGGATTTTGAATAGCTAAATAAAAATTTTCATAAAAATTGTAGTAAACCAAACAACCTTTATGAGCAAATATCCACCCAAAATCGGTAGAAAGCGTCAAAGTATCTTGTGATAACACACCCCACTAAAACTAGTGAAATTGTTTTGAACTACACAACTTACCAATTAGAAAGTATGCAAGTTGGAAAAGCAGTCCTTTCTGTTGCAATGGTGTTTTCTCTTTTTCTTTCTTCAGCTGTTTCTATTTCTCAAAGCATTCATGGTACATCACTAAACCGCACAATAAAAGTCGTGATGATTGAGGCAGCCTTGCAACCGGTACAACTAAAGGGAAACCTTAGAAATTTTTATATTCTTAACAAAAACCTAGGTAGCTGTTCGCAGTAACAAAAGACCTTGAATTTTTAAAGGAAAAGCTGGAGGACTTACACGGTTTCTTGCAGAGGATGCAGTTCAACGACTTGAATACCCTCATTTCTAAACAAACTGTCGCCCATACAAAAAGATTTAGTTGGGATATTAGCAAAATTAATTTCAAAGGTATCAACTAAACCAGCTACAATCGATGCTAAATCATAAAACAAACAATTATAGCAACTTTATTGACCTTATAACAAAATTGCAAAGTGTAAATATCGTATAACAAATTAGATCAATAACATAAAATTAACAAGGTTAGATGCAAAAAGGAATGCAAAACAAGATGTGGCTTAATTTGGATCAATATCGAGAGTTTTCATCAATTCCTAAGTTCAAAATAAAATTAGCAAAAACAAATTCGACTCACTTGGACTCTTTTTCGTATTTGCGTAAGTGGGGCATGTATTCTTCGGAGCACTTCTCGAAATCGTCTTCAGTTCTCTGTAGAAAAAAAAATTGAAAAAAAGAGAAACTGAAAGTTGCTTACGTGCACTTTTTTATGTTTCTCCATTAAAACTTCAAAGGTCGACGCATTTGTGAGATCTCTTTTCTTTTTCAACAGCTTCTAAAGAAAAATTTAAATGGACTAAAAAACCTGATCATTAGCAAAATTACCCTGGATCAAATCCTTGCAGGCCATCAGACAATTCCTTGTGAAGCTCAGAAAATAATTGATTGTACGTTTGAACCTCACTGATTGAAAGATCGCAAAGCTCGTGAGACATTAAATCCGCCCAAAAAACATGAATTCTTTTTAAAAACAAAAACTCTGCTGACGTGTGCTTTTACCTCTTTCTTGCAGAAGTGTGATTGGCTTGTGTGAACGATGATTCTTGTAGTACAGCTCCCACATAGCTTAAAGTGTGTAAAAAAATGGATATTAACCAGCCACAAACCTGACACCAAGCACTTCTTACAGTGATGCATTTCGTCAACAATATCCTAAAACAACTTTTTCATTGGGTCAATGAAATATACAGACCAATTTCTTGTATCCATCACAAAAACGATAACCAGATTTATTCATTTCTTCTAATTGGCATGTCATTTCAGGCAATTCGTCCAAGAAATAACAGATAAACAAATAATTAAATTTGACAAATATTTGGTTGATAAACCTTGCAACCAATTTTTCCAACGATTTTCTCCACTTGCCTGAGTGTTTGCGTTACAAGTCGGACAAGCAACTGTATGCCCACTTAGCCCGTGTCGTCGTATCGTTATTTTGCTTCAAACTTTTCTGATAGCCTTCGCTTCATACAATGTCGCTACGCGTACCGGAGAAGAGCCTTTCTTAAATAAACTGAAGCGTACTTTGTTCGCGCCCTAAATCCGCCAAAAGCCTCTATAATTGAAGTTCACAACCGCCTGCAATCATAATCAAAACTATACATTCATCTGACAGATTGGGCATTCAGGATTCCCACCAATGGCTAAACGTTTTTGAAAAAAACCAACTATAATAGGGCTAACCTTCATAAGCAAATATCCGCCCAAAATCGGCGAAAGAGTGAAGCAATCCTGTGATAGCACATCTAAAAAGAAAGAAATCAGCCTCTCGTAATCGGTTATTAGAGATCAAAAATTCTTTACCAATCACACAGTAAGCAAAGTTTAGGGATTGTGGAACCATTTTTCGCCGTAATCGCATTTATGTTCCCTCTCCTCTTGTTTCAACGACTTTCCTTCTCGAAACATTCATGACACATCGCCGATCCACAAAGCAAAAGTCGTGGAGATCGAGGCTGTCTTAGCAATCGGCACAACTCACAAAAGTTACTTATTCCAAAAGTTTGGTGTTATAAACCCTTTAAAATAGCGGTATTGCTGGCCAATTTAAAACTTACACGGTTCCTTGCAGAGAATGCAGTTGAGCGATTCGAATATCTTGATATCCCTGAGTAACTTCATTTCTAAAGACAAAAATATGGGTCGAAGAGAGCAAAGTCAAGAAGGAATAACACAAAAAGTAACATGGGCACTACATGGTACTCCCAAAACTTCAGAAAAGTCGAGAAATAGCAGACTCACAGAATTTAGAAATTAAAAGATATATTTAGGCATCGACGGGAAATCCACAGGAGTGGTCCACAATTATGACAACCAGTTTTTGGAAAACTATTATTTTCCAAAAAACTCTAGTCAGAAAGTAGCAAGGGTATCATATACCGATTTGGAAAGCTCTAATTCTCAGCATCATTCTTCTCTTCTTTCTTCAACGACTTTTCCTTCTCGAAACATTCATGACACATCGCCGATGCACAAAGCAAAAGCCGTAGGAGATCGGAGGCTGTCTTGCAATCGGCACACCTACAAAAGTTGTTACATACAAAGTTTGGTGTTATAAACCTTTCAATGCGGTAAAGCTCGGCCAATTTAAAACTTACACGGTTCCTTGCAGCGTAGGCAAACGTGAACCGAGCATTACCAATTTCATTGTTAAAACGGACTCAAAACTTGCTGCAAACTACCATTTTGCGACGAGTAGTGAAATTCGCTTTTTTCGGGATGTCTGGTTCTGCTGATTGAGGCACTTTTGGTTTGTTATTTTGGTTTTGTAAGTATTGAATTCAATTAATTTTGATAAAATATGTGCAAATTTGATCCTATTTCCCTGTTTTTTCTCGCTCAAATTTTTACTTAGAAAACCACGAAAAATGGCAGATGGCCGTGAGGGTACCTGCAGCAAGCTCAGCCTGAAGGCCAGTAAGGATCTTTTTCTGGCATAATTTAACCCACTCCCCAATCGGTTAACGTTTGCCTTTATTTTGAACCGAAAGAATTGAAGAAATGATTAGTCAGCTGAAAACAATCCTTTTCGAAACCCTCCTTACATTCAAATCACGAAAAATGGCAGATCGCCGTGGGGTACACGGCAAGCTCATTCCGAAGGGCCAATAAGGATCTTTTCTGGCATAGTTTTCCAAAAACTGGTTGTCATAATTGTGGACCACCGTGTGGATTTTCCCGTCGATGCCTAAATATCTTTTCATTTATAAATTCTGTGAGTCTGCTATTTCTCGACTTTTCTGAAGTTTTGCGAGTACCATTTACTGCCCGTTTTACTTTTTGTGTGATTCTTTCTTTACTTTGCTCTCTTGACCATATTTTTGTCTTTAGAAATGAAGTCACTGAAGGATATCGAGATATCTCGAATCGCTCAACTGCAACTGCATAACAAGAAATCATTTATTTTCCTTTGTAATCCTCATCATCTGTCATGAATGACATGGAAGTATTCTACAGGCAAATAACGATGCTGCGACGAAAGAAACTTGGAAATACAGTACCGTAAATACTGTAGTAGTACCCCACCCCCATAATGACGGTGTGGATTGTTGCGTAGTCTAGCTTTGAACGAGTTTTTCTCGACACTGGTTTATGCTACAATGGACGCTTAGGTATCAAAAAATAGCTGAAATTCAGGGCTATTTTTGATACCAAAGACGCATTTTTGAAAGTACGGGTGCTTTAGAAAACGAAATACTGAAAACTTTTGCGACTACGCGACTGTACCAGGCGCGTGGGGATTATTACAGTATTTACGGTAGTTATTTGTCCAATTTGTGGCAAGCTCCGCTTTTCAACGGTGCTAATGCTTGGGCAAATACCGATTTGCCCAAGCATTAGCACCCGTTGAATGTCTTAAAAGGTACGAAGAACGTATTTTATAACCTGACCATTTCTAGATTTCTTACGCGAATTGCCTGAAATGACTCGTCAACTAGAAGAAATGGATAAAACGGGATATCGTTTTTGTGAGGAATGCAAGGGATTGGTGATTTATTTTGTTTCTTAACACAAAATATATGCATATTTATAGGATATTGTCGATAGAATGTTTCACTGCAACGGATGCGTGTTTAAGGTTAATGGTATTTTTTTGGGAATATTATTTTAAAAATCTTAGCTTTGCGGCACTTGCACTCACAGAAGACATCGATCTCACGAAACAATGTCTCTTTTAGAAAATGAGGTAACACCAAACTGGTAGAAAACTCAATTTTTAGGTTAATCAAATGTCGGAGAAGCTTCGTTGTGTTTCGTTTGGTGAGGTCAGCAAGTCGGTGTTCCCGGTTCTTCACAACGAACTTATTAATGGTATCCACTTATTTGAGGAGGTAAAATGCTTACATTGGTAAAACGCTTACATTAGCAAACTTCACATTTAGAAATTTATTAACCAAGTCGATACTCTTACGGCTGTTGTTACTTACGAAGGATTGCAGAAGGATCACAAAGAGTGCATATGAGTTTTTGATTGATACAACAGGAAAAATATTTCTCTTTTGGGAAGCTGAAGACGGACTTTTGAGTCGTGCTCAGAAGAATATATGCGAGATTTGCTCAAATACAACACAAAGATTAAGGTGGGCTAAGAATTTTGCTGAAAAACGCATCGCATTTAGGGATTGATTCGAACTCTCGGAAAGGGGGAAGAATCAAGATTGGTAGTTGATAATTTTATTGTCACATGGCTGGGAATTTGTTATTTTTTAATGTTCTTTTTCAATAAAATTTTTCGTAATAATTGCCTGTTCAAATATTTTACGTGGTTTGAATCGAAAAGGAATTTTTGCCTTTTAATCTATCTACATTTACTTCAGGAGACAATACTTCTTTTAGGTATGAAAGTATTTGAGTCGCTCAACTGCATCCTCTGCGAACAGCCGTGTAAGGGTTGAAATTTTAGGAAAATTTGACCAAGTTTGGAGTTGATTTTTGTATCAGCCTGTTCTTTAGTTGTGTCGATCGCAAATCAACCTCGATCTCCACGGCATTTGAATTGTGGATTAGCGATGTGCCATGAATGCTTCGAGAAAGAGGAATCTTTGGAGAAAGACGAAAGAAAGCATCAATGTGATTCAGAAATATGCTTTGACAACCCGAATTTTGCCTACTTTCCTAATTGGTACGTTGCCAGGGTAAAAGAAAATCTTTATAATTTGGAGTTCAGATGTTCTGTCATCGGATTATTTGATGCTTTCGCCAATCTTAGGTGGATATCCACTGCGAGGGTTTGCCCATGTTTTTCTCAGTAACAAAATTGTCTTTCTTAGCCATTCAAACTTCCTGAGTGCAGAATTTGTCAGTGAGGAGTGTAAGTTTTGACACTTTGCACAATTTGGCTTATGATCGTCATTTTAGATTCACATGAGGGGTGAAAAAGCTCCCGTGCTTTAAGTTGCAATCACATTCTGTGCACTGAGTGCTACCTGAAGACACGGGTAAAAGAGGAAGAAGTAGAAGAAGTAGAAGAAGGGGGAAATGTATACGATCAAATGCCCACTTTGTAATGGTACGTTTCGCGATTCTACGTTCGGCGATTCTAAAAGGGACCGGCTTCAAGGTATCTTTAAATAGTGGCATTTAATCTATAATTGTGGTTAAGATTTTTCTGAAAGAGCTGCCAAAAATGACGCAACAATTGGAAGATATGGGGGAAGCGGGACAACGTTTTTGTGATGAATGCGCGAAAGTGGTTTGTTTGATTAAAAAAGAACTAACATTAATAAATCTATCAGGACAGTATCAGCGAAATGTTCCACTGCAACGAGTGCACTTTGTAGGTCGGGATCATTTTGTTTCTTATTTCCCCCAATAATTTAGCTTTGTGGGACGTGTCCGTATAAGAAACATCATCAACACGAGACAATGGTTCTTTTGCAAGAAGAGGGTAAGAGATAGACTAATATTGAAGATTTTGCTTTTTAGGTTAATCAAGTCCTCAGACAAGCTTCGTGAAGTTTCAAATGGCGTGATAAATACCTACGAGTTGTTGTTTCCGTGATCTCCACAAGGAACTCCATGGTGATATCGAAGGATTTAAACAGGTAAGGGACTGTTTTCAATACTATCTAGTTTAATGGAAAGGTTCATTGATTTGGGAGAAGCTAAATTTTCTTTAGAAACTTTTGGACAAAGAGAGGCCCTCAGAAATGTGCCAACTTTCGAGGATTTGAAGAAGAAACGAGATAAATGCACGTAAGGGTTTGGGGATATTTTTGAGCAAAAGTCCCATTTTAGAAAGCTGAAGACGGATTTCGAGATGTGCTCAGAGGAATACATACCACATCTACGGAAATATGGCGCAATAATCAAAGTGGGTTGGAAATTTATACAAAGATTTTCATTCTACTTCTAGGAACTGATTCAAAGTCTCGACGAATGTTGATGATGACGACGATAAGGTGCTCTCCTCAAATCCGTTTCCTAGACCGTGTTCCTTTCTCTTTCTACCATAATCTTCTGCTCTAAGCAATTTAAGAATTCAATCTTAAACAATTGAAAGATTTTGTTCGCGTTCTTTTAAATGCACATTTTTTTACTTTGCGTTGTTAACTGTAATTACTTTTCAATGTTCACTTTAACTGTTACTACTTTTGAAACATTTGTTAATAAAAATTTTCTGAAATATTTTTCAATGGTTTCGGTTGGTAACTGACCATGATAGTGAATCGAAAAAAATTCGAAATATTAGAAGTTGTTGAAGAAGGCAAGCGATCTCACAAATCCATCGACCTTTGAAGAAGAAAAAAAGATAAATTGCCCGTAAACAATCTTCGGTTTTTCTTTTTTTTAATTTTCTTTATACAGAGAACTAAAGACGGATTTCGAGACGTCCTTTAGAAGAATACATCCTCCACTTACCCAAATACGACAAAAGAGTCAAAGTGAGCCGAATTTGTTTTACTAACTTTATTTTTGGCAGTTCGGAATTCAGCGCGAAAACCTCAATGATGATCCAAATTATCAACAAAACACTTGAATTCATCAACAAGCCACCTGAATTATCAGCAAACCATCCGAATTATCCTCAAACTTGGGTAATTAAACCGATGTCTTAGGTCCCTGTCGCCCTTTGTGTAGCGGCCGGGTGCCGGATCCCGCTTTCCTTGCGGGACACCTGAAGGGTCTTGCGCCTTTTCGGCCAGCAAGGATCTCGCGTTCTTTTTGGCTATTTCACTCGTCTTCCACCTGGCAACCGCTTACGACCATACCACGTTGAAAACATGGCATCCCGTCCGATCTGCCAAGTTGGGCTTAAACATTGGGCTCAGTTTAGTACTCTGATCGGAGACTTTGGCTTGGGAATCCCAAGCGTCGTGGCTTTTGCTCGTGTCGCTATAAAAATTGATGATCGGGAAGGACGCAGACAACGAACAACATGTGTTTCTGACTGAATTTCACCATATAGTGGAAGGACCCCTGTGATCTCCGGTACCACTGATTCACTGAAAGTGAATTAGTGGGGCTGTGGTCGGAAAAATCGTTCATTTTTTATCTTCGCGTTTGACTCGACTTGGCAGCCAGTATATCTTCACTCTTGAATTATCGACAAAACACCTGAATTATCAGCAAACCAGCAGCCTTTGGGAGACAATACAGGTAAGACTTTTTTTTTGCTGGATCGTGCCTCATTTGAAAGCTCTAATTCTAATTCTCAGCATCATTAATACATTAAAGTTTTCAGCTGGCCAAGAGCTACCTTTTTTGACCCTTACTGGCCATCGAAATGAGCTTGCCATTAGAAATTTCACGGCGATCTGCCATTTTTCGTCACTGAATGTAAGGAGGGTTTCTGAAAAGATTTTTTCAGCTGACTAATCATTTTTTCAATTCTTTTCGGTTCAAAATAAAGGCAAACGTTAACCGAGCATGTGCAAATTCATTGTAGTAACTCGGGGTGACGATCGCCTCCGACTTCAACCGATCGAATGAAAGTCGCTATTTCCATCCATTCTCCTCGACAGACTTCATCCTTCTTTAGAATATTTTGTCGATTTCAAAATAAAACTCAATCAAAACAGTTCAAATTTAAGTCAAACTTCTTCCCATTTGCCTGTCTTCTTTCCATGGCGAGTATTCTGGTGGTATTCATTGTCGCCACTCGGTGCTGATGATTCTCGATAAAGCAAAAGTTCACAAAGCCGGCTATGTCTGGAATTTGAAAATAGGCAATACGAACTAAAATGAATAAAAAAAACAAGTTTCTACCGTTTTTAACAAAAAGTTATCAAAAAAGCAAAAGTGGTTGCTCCCTGAGAGGGGTTGCTCCCTCTCGACCTTCAGATTATGAGACTGACGCGCTGCCGACTGCGCCAAGGAAGCGCGTTTCTGGAAAGATATTAGGGAGTTAGGATGTAAACAGGACTGTAAACAGATAAAGCAACGAAAAACTTAAAAGGGACGGTTAGAAGGCTGAGGTGGCCAAATGACATGAGCCTAATACCATACGACGCAGAATTTTATTCAATTATTTTATTCGAGGATGCAATTCACCACTTGTCAATTGCGCATTCAAATTACAAAGTGTACGTTTTGATTGAATTCAACTTCTTTATTTCATTCTGTTCGTTCTCTTTCTTTTCCTTCAGCACGCCGGATGGTTGTCGTTTCCCTTCATTCAAATGCGCATTGCCCCGTATTCGCTCGCTGAGCATCGTACCCGGATCTCACACTCGAGGGGATCGAGTGTGAGATTTACAAGCAATATTTGCGTACTTGTGACTCCTAAGCAGGTTTTTGGTTGATCGGCTTCAGGATCTGTCCTGCCCTGTACAAAATTTAACAATGTGGATGGATGCGGAGATGGACACAAAGTTCAGAGGACATAATGAAATTAATCGTAACTTCTTAAAGCTTTAGATATCCAATCAAAAAAATTAAGTCTATGTCCATTCTTCTTTCTTTTCCATTCTTTTTGCTCCTCTCCCTTTTTCCCATTTGTTTTTCTTTTGTTCATTTCCTTTTTTCTTCCACCACCTGTCCACTCAATAACACCAAGACCAAGGACCAATCCTTTTGTCTTTTCCATCATTGATCCCACAATTGCGAGAGTGCCTTCTTTAATAATGAAAAGAAGAAATCTAAAAATGGTGGATAGAATAAATCTAGTCTGGTAATCACTCTGATTGTAATAAAGTAAAGAAATAAATGGCAAAGAAATGAATGAAATTTGGAACCGAGGGGAATTGAACCCTTGACCCTTCAATTAAACCAAAATCGTTGTATCAAATCAAAAGTTAGTGCAAAAGCTATTAAAAAAATCATTATATCGAGAGTCGACTTAAGGTATTTTGTTAAGCACTTGGCCGGGACCGCAAGTATAAGTCGAGTATCGAGCAAATCGCTATATCAAGTCGTTATATCAAGCAAGTCGACTGTACTTACAAAGAAGTTTTCGATGCTAAAATAGTCATTTACTCATTGTCGGCTATCGAAAAAAACGAAACTTTATTAAAATAGAGTTTGTAATTTTTGTAACAAAAAAATAGAGTAAAAGAAAATGCCAACAAAATGTTTTGGAACGTTTTAAAATG
>CAUEEP010000080.1:0-18948 GCA_958450365.1 Mesorhabditis belari
TTTGCTGATCCAAGATCTGGATTCAGCCAGTCTTTTATGAATACCCTTGCAAACTTTTCCCAACTATAGACTTGATCTTTATTTTCTGTTATTCCAGCTATCGTAACCCCTTCCTAACTATAAACTTGAGCTTTATAGATCTTTGCACTTCCTATTTCTAACTTTGTTAATGTCAAAAGTAATCAAGGTATTCAGACTTGGGTTACTGTTAAATCGAGTTACAAAATACGATAGTAACTAAGGCGAGATCGGAAAATTGAACGCTACAGCGAGTACTTGTTTGCTGTTTATTCTTCCTAAAAACATTTCAAACTATATTCTCACTCCATCCAATAATCTTCCCTCAATCTTCAACAGTTCTCATATTAAAACCAGATTGAAAGCAAATCTTCTTCCTTATATCCGATAGGGAAAAGGGAAAGAGGCACACCCTCGACTCCTCCATGTCCATTCTTTCAATTCTCTTTTCCGTTCCTCTCCTTCATGTTCCCATTGTGGGCCACTCATCTTTTCCAAACATACGTTGAAAGAGCCGTTATTTGTGTTTTTGCTATGAGTGTTGATTCCCCGTCATTCGATCTCGCAAATCTCTTTGAGTTTGTTTACTTAAAAAGACTTATTTACAGATTATTACAGGCAGAAAATGAATTGTTTGTAGATTGGAGATTTGAAGGTTTCTTTTTGTTTTTAGATTGATTTCTTTTTGTTTGTAAATTGATTTCTTTTTGTTTTTAGATTGATTTCTTAATTTGACTTAATGCAGAAATCGTATCTAATTCCTATCTTCTTTAATTTGTGAGAATCAATTAAACAACTAATGTTTCTAAATAAACAATAAGTTATTAATCATTCAAATATTTTCAAATCATTTTAGTAAATTTTGATTCAATTTTACTGCTATTCGGACTTCGTGTCTCAAAAGGGACCAACATCGTGTTCAATTGACATAATAAAGGTCATAGTACAGCTCAAAACTACACCAGATTTTGTTTAAAGTATTTCTAATAAATTTGTTGAGATTTTTGTTCTAGAAAATGTGTTTGAACTATTTGGAAAGGATTGTGGGACATTTGATACGTGCCCCGCCCCTTTTCCCATTGGGAATCTAACTTTGAGCTTAAATATCTTGGTGTTAGGCTGTTCAATTTAAATATTCTTGGTATCATTAGATGCGCCAAGTCTTTCTCTATCGATTGATATAAAAACTATTGAAATTGAACAGCCCAACACCGAGAAATTTGAGCTCAAAGTTGGATTGCTATTGGGGAAGGGGCGGGGCCATTGTGCGACCTTTTATACACGCCCCGCCCCTTTTCCCATTGGGAATCTAACTCTGAGCTCAAATATCTTGGTGTTGAGCTGTTCAATTTAAATATTCTTAATATCATTAGATGCGTCAAGTCTTTCTCTGTCGTTTGGTACAAAAACTATTTAAATTGAACATCACAACACCAAGATATTTGAGCTCAAAGTTAGATTGCCAATGGGAAAAGGGAAGCTATTGTGGGACCCTTTCTAAGCGAGGCCGGCCCCTTTTGCCATTGGCAATCCAACTTTGAACTCAAATATCTTGGTGTTGAGCTGTTCAATTTACCCTAAAATTCCACAGATAAGAGCGGTTTTCGCTAAAAAATACTTTTTTTCTGAAATTTTGTTATGGATATTAACTTTTTCCTTAAAACCAGAGCAAAGAAGTTGGCAGAAGAGCACGGTTACGACGACTTCAAGGCATCCCCGCGTTGGTGTAGCTCATTCATGGCACGAAAAAAATTGTCGATACGAAGAAGAACAAGTGTAGGACAACCACTGCCATGTTATCACCAGCAAAAATGTTCTTCTTTCCGGAAGTTTGTCGCAGCTGAAGCCTTAAACATTTCTCGTTACAACTTAGGAAATGTCGATGAAGTTCCGGTTCCCTTTGATGTCGTGTATGAACGGACTGTGGATGTCAAGGGACGAGACAACATAAAAATTGATTCCACTGGTCATGAGAAATCAAGTTTTACAGTGTACTTGTTGTGACTGCGCTGGTGAAAAACTCAAGCCGATGCTCATTTTTAAGAAGAAGTTGATGCCAAAAGGCAAATTCCCGGCAAAGGTCATCATCAAAACGAATGAAAAAGGTTGGATGAATCAAGAGCTGATGAAAGAATGGATCACTGAAGTATGGAATCAGAGGTAACATTGCAATTTAGACCCTGATCGGTCCTTACTCATTTTCGACTCTGCTCGTTGTCATATAACTGACGAAGTAAAGCAATTCTGCCAACAACACAGTAAATTCGCTGTAATACCAGGTGGTATGACCAAAATTCTGCAGCCGTTAGACGTAGGTATCAACAAACCATTTAAGGACAAATTGAAGGATGGCTGGGAAAAATGGATGGCAAACGAAGCCAATGCAAATTATACAAAAAGCGGGATCAGAAAAAGAATGAGCTACTAAGAAGCAGCATTTTTGGTCAGCGCAAGTTTTTTTTCCATCTCTTCTGACACTATCATACACAGCTTTGAAAAAGCATTGTGTGATGTTGAAAATCTCAAAAACGATTTTTCCTGTATGGATATAAACGATGATGACGATGTAGAAATTGAAAATATTAGTTAAATTATTGTTCCTTTGTTGTTGTTGTTGTTTGGTTTTATAATAAATTAAAATATTAAAAAAAAATTTTACAAAAATTAAACCGCTCTTATCTATGGAATTTTAGGGTAAATGTACCAAACGGTAAATGTACCATGTACCAAACGACAGAGAAAGACTTGGCGCATCTAATGATATCAAGAATGTTTCAATTGAACAGCTCAACACCAAGAAATTTGAGCTCAAAGTTGGGGTGCCAATAGCGGGGCACGTATCAAATCTCCGATAACTTTTGGAAAGAACTAAAAAGATCCAAGTCCAAGCTGGTCCCTCTGTTTCCCTTTGCACCGTAATAACAATCACTGCCAGGCTTTGAAACAAATGAAATCTTGCTTCAATTGAAGGACATAAATTCACTTGTTTACTAGCTTTTGCAGACTGCTGGAGAAGGATTGTTGGAGGAGATTGGCTGACTTCTTAGTTCAACAAAGAAACTCGTTGTTGTTGCTAATGTTGGCTTGTTGGCTTTGTATCCTTGTCTTTGTTTAATGTTAGAATACAGTCAGCTTAATCATCCATAGATTTGAGATTTTCCTTGATTCCTTTTCTTTTCCTTTCACTTTTCCTTTCCTTTTTCCTTTCCCTTTTCCTTTTCTTTGATTAGTCTTGTTGCGTTAAGTTTAAAACAATCGAAATCTATCGAAAAAAAGTCTCTTACAAAGCCGAATGAGTCTCCATCTATTCACGACCTCAAAAATCTCTCTTTGAGCTTTCTTTGTTTGTGTCGCATCTGAAGATGACAGTTTTTTTTTCACCGATTCTCCACCCAAACAATTCCTCACAAAAACGGTGTCAAATGTGTAGAAAAGAGTCTTTCTTCGCTTCTTTTTTTCGTTGGATGGGATGGAAAAGGTGGCTCTTGATCTCTCTGAAGGGATGTTTTCCCATCGTGTCCATTATGTCAAAACCGTCGCCCCCAACAATTCCTCCTCAAAGAATGGATGGGCCCAACCGGGTCAACATCAAGATTTTCTAGATCTTTTTCTTTTCTTTTGCTTATTTTTCTTATCTTTTACTGGAAAAATCGACTTTTTAGGCGGTTATTCTTAACTATTCCCTGTAAACTATCCAATCTTAACTATTCTGCGCTCTTGTTTACAGTAAAATAGCCAATACAGTACGTAAATATTCAGCTTTAATACCAGCTTTAATATTTTGACGTTTTCAATGAATTAATTGAGCAATATCCAGTTTTTCTAAATACTTACTTCGATGAAATAAGCTGATAAACCAATCCATTTTGTAATCATATTTTAATTAATTTAGAGCAAGCTAGCTATAGATTTTAGCGTTTTTATCATAAAAAATGATCATTTTGAAAGATTCAGCCCAAGCCTTTTGAGGTTTTTGTTGTTTGTTTTAACAAATCGATCTGTTTTTGTTTTTTGTTTGTGATCTGTATCTATTGGGTTGGTGAATTGAAAACTGCGGGACTTTTAACTAAAATTTATTCAACATAAAACCATCAATTGATTCCAAATAATTTCCATTATTATTGACGACTTCTGCCCATTTTACAGGCAATTTCTGGATTCCTCTTTCGTAGTAGGATTTTGGTTTTGAATCGAAAAACTTTCAAAGCCAATTTTTGACTGCTTCTTCCGAATCGAAGTGTTCACCCGCAAGCTCATTACTCATGGTCCGGAATAAATAGTAATCAGAAGGGGCAAGGCCCGGACTGTATGGGGGATGTGCCAAAAGTTCCCAACCAAGGCTGTTTATTTTAGAGCGAGTCAGTTTTGCAACGTGAGGGCACGCGTTGTCGTGGAGGAGAATCTTTGACTTGAAGGGCCTATTCTTCTTTAGGAATTCATTCACCTTTTCCATCTGTTCACTGTATTTGATTGCATCAAGGGCCGTCTTGCTATCCAGCAACTCCCAGTACACCACTCCCTCCATATCCCAAAGTGCTCAAGCTGTCACATATGACAATAGACAGCAGTTTTCAATTCACCAACCCAATAAAATCTCAAACAATTAAGCTAACATCATAAACTCTAAAGCAATCGTAGCGCATAAGCTTACATAAGCTAGAATTTATCATTTCAAAGTCTATGATAATGTATGGAATTTTGTTGAGCAGCTTGTTGAGCAAACTGGATTCTTTTTTAGAAAAACAATTCAAAAAAATGTTATTGAAATGCGTTCAACGGAAAAGTTTCAGTTCTTCACCGATTTGCAAAGTATTTTCCTAATCTTTCAGCAAATTTTGTAAAAGATTGCCCACAACTCCACAGAAACTAGCCTAGCCGAAGAGCTGAAAGGTTCAAAGTTGACAGGCCTTCAAAAGCGGGGCGATGGTCAGTGTGTGGGATCTCTTTTCTGAGATCCTAGTCGATACAGTCTTCCCTTATCCATCGATCCCCTTCATCTCTTCATTTCTCTTCTCTTCAATCGGACCTCTTGACGTAACGCGACGCGGGACACGAGCTACGACCATTCCCCCGTCGATACTTTCCCTTTTCTCTTTTCCAAGGCTACCAAATGTCAATCTCTAAACATCCGCTTCTCAACTTCTTTACTTTAAATCATAATAATACATCGAATAACCGCGTAAAAGCGTCGATTTTCTAATTCCCTTGTTTAATTTGTTTCTAACACTTGCTTTAATGAGCTACGATCCATATGACTGCATTTTGTTGTTGATTTTGAGTTTCTTACTTTTTCTAGGTCAATCAGAATGTTGTGCAAAGACCGCAGTGATGTTTTAAACTCAAATGGGCCTCTGCTTCTTGTATCAAAACTAATTTGCTTTGTATTACTAACGTGTTTCCCTTAAATTCATTAGAAGTGGCTAGACCTGTTGACATTTGCTTAAACTAATAACAACAAGTTTCAACAAGTCAACAAGTCAATACACGTGGGGCAAACAAAGCAGGCAAAGCAAAGCAGGCAAAGCAGGCAAAGCAGGCAAAGCAGGCAAAGCAGGCAAAGCAGGCAAAGCAGGCAAAGCAGGCAAAGCAGGCAAAGCAGGCAAAGCAGGCAAAGCAGGCAAAGCAGGCAAAGCAGGCAAAGCAGGCAAAGCAGGCAAAGCAGGCAAAGCAGGCAAAGCAGGCAAAGCAGGCAAAGCAGGCAAAGCAGGCAAAGCAGGCAAAGCAGGCAAAGCAGGCAAAGCAGGCAAAGCAGGCAAAGCAGGCAAAGCAGGCAAAGCAGGCAAAGCAGGCAAAGTAGGCAAAGCAGGCAAAGCAGGCAAAGCAGGCAAAGCAGGCAAAGCAGGCAAAGTAGGCAAAGCAGGCAAAGCAGGCAAAGCAAAGCAGGCAAAGCAAAGCAAAGCAAAGCAAAGCAGGCAAAGCAGGCAAAGCAAAGCAAAGCAGCAAAGCAAAGCAGCAAAGCAAAGCAGCAAAGCAAAGCAGCAAAGCAAAGCAGCAAAGCAAAGCAGCAAAGCAAAGCAGCAAAGCAAAGCAGCAAAGCAAAGCAGCAAAGCAAAGCAGCAAAGCAAAGCAGCAAAGCAAAGCAGCAAAGCAAAGCAGCAAAGCAAAGCAGGCAAATGTTTCAACGAATCTCAAAGAAGCAATGTTGTTGACGAGACTTTCAACGTTCACAAGACAGAATGAGAGAAAAATTCGCCAAATAGAAAATCAGGCGTCCTTTTATACGCATTTGAGCGCGACATTGTTTAGGGTACGGTATTTCTGGTGTCTTATTAGACTGCGGCAGCTTTTTTGTGACTCGTCGTTACAAGTCGGTCTAATTTTTCAGGCCAAGTCAATCATTTTGGTTTAATTCCCTTAAATTCAAGCCAAAGATCTTAGGCCATTGCTTAGCAGTTTTGCTTAGTTTTGCTTAGCATGACTAGTCATGACTTTTGAAATAGCCTCGCTTACAAGCCTGAGAACCAGCTTGTAAGCATTTCATCTTGCATCTGCTCCTTTGCTTATGATGCTACAAAACCTTGAATATCTTTTTTAAAACCTATATTTTGCCTTACAAATGACTCAAACCTTTTTCAGAACTCCACAAATTGTGATCGTATTCAAAAGAGCGTGCAGTTGATCTCTCCAGGTGGACACACACGCAGTGCATGCTTTTCGCCTCTCTTTTCTTCATTTTCTCAATGAACGGTCACCGATTATGAGTGGGTGAATTCCCTCTTTCACAATCATCGCCCTTTCATCTCCTTTTCAACCCATTCTTTCAGTATTCATTCCATTCTCGATTACCTATTTGTGTTTGCTCTCCAAAATCTCCGCTTGGAGCCATGAGCACTTGGAATTGTTTCTTGAATTATGTCTTCAAGAAGTACAATCCTTTCAAAGTACAATACTTTCAAAGCACAATCCTCTCAAAGTACAATCCTTTCAAACTACAATCCTTCCAAAGTACAATCCTTCCAAAGTACAATACTTTCAAAGTACATTCCTTTCAAAGTACAATCCTTTCAAAGTACAATCCTTTCAAAGTACAATCCTTCCAAAGTACAATACTTTCAAAGTACAATCCTTCAAAGTACAATCCTTTCAAAATACAATCCTTCAAAGTACAATCCTTCCAAAGTACAATCCTTTCAAAATACAATCCTTTCAAAGTACAATCCTTCCAAAGTACAATACTTTCAAAGTACAATCCTTCAAAGTACAATCCTTCCAAAGTACAATTCTTTCAAAGTACAATCCTTTCAAAGTACAATCCTTCCAAAGTACAATCCTTTCAAAGTACATTCCTTTCAAAGTACAATTCAATGCAATTAAGCGACTCGAGTAGCCTCTAGATCACCAGGTGAATTCATTTCTGTACTTTACTTCATGATTGTTCAGCTATTAGCTTGGTAAATTAGCTTTAACCACTTTTTTTGTACTTCTGTTTAAAACTAACCTATTCACCGCTTGCTTTATTATAAAGGTCAATTGTTTTTCTACAAAACATTTTTGAAATCTTACTAAAATATTCTGTCTCTGGTTTTTTATGGGCTGCGCGCAAGTCAATTGGTCAAAAGAGTCGATTTAGGCACTTTCGTTCACAGAAATCTATCTTGGTGTCAATAGAAAAAAGATAGAGCATAAAAAGTTAGGTATTTAGCTAAAGAATAACCTCTTCAGCCAGTTTCTTTGTAGGAATTTCTATCGAATTTTGCGAAAACTTAGTTTTTGCACTCGAATCTACTTGGAAAAGGACCTAAATTGTTTTGAAATGATAGAAAAGTGATTTGAAATGATAGAAAAGTGAATGCTAAACATCTTCTATTTGAAATAAAGCGTAGTTCAATTGATGACTTACTGCATTTATTCGAATAGAAGCGCATGCGCATGAAGCAATCATTTCACAAAATAGCTTCTCAGGCCGCGCTTTTATTTTTGAATGACTAAAGAAATTGATGAAACTCTTCTAGTTTCGAGTGTCAAAATATTACCGTAAATACAGTAATAGTACCCCCATAATGACGGTGCGGAGCGTTGCGTAGTCTAGCTTTAAACGAGTTTTTCTCGGCACTGGTTTAAGCTACAGTGTTCGTTTGAATATTAAAAAATAGCTGAAATTCAGGTAAATTCGAGGCTTTTGGCGACTAGGTGTGGCTCTTTTATCTCTCATCCCGAATCTGCTTTCTCTAAATCCTTTCTCTAAATTCTAGAGCTTTTTTTTGTCAATGATTAAAGATTAAAGAGTGTGATTAAAGTTTGGAATGCCCTTCCCGACAAGTTGCGTTTGATCTCCATGTCTCTTTGATCTCTCATTTAAAAGGGCTACTTCGTTGCATTTTAAGTGACATCGATCTTTCTGATACATTTTTCATTTCGTTTTCGTACTTTATTTCTTTCTAAATAAAGTATTTATATTGGTGCATTAGCTATTTTAACATCTTATTTTACTATTTTTCTTTTTATCTACAACTTTACCATTGAGTTTAATTTATAAGCTGTTGCTTTGCTTAATTTATAAGCTGTTGCTGTTGCTATAAGCTTTTTATCTACAACTTAAGTCGTAAGATTTCCTTTTGTTTTTCCTTTTGTATTTCCTTTTGATTTCTATTACGTTCTATCTTCTGCTAAGTAATTGCAAATGAAAGTACAGAAAACGTTTCAATATTTTCCTTGAGGTGACTTCACCTCTCATTAATCTCGAATCAATTCAGAATAAAGCAGTAAAATGTCATCAAGATGGGACGAGTTACCCATCAGTGAACAAGAACAAAAATACCAAGCTTCCACAACAACCACATTGTAAACAATCACTTCATTAATTATCTAAATCAACGATTTAGACCAATTGCATCGAGTTCAGCGGCTATAAATTCAATCAGAAGAAATCTCGGCTCACTAATTCGACAAGAGATCTCCGATGATCAGACGATTTGTTACTACAAAAATCTGCACGGTGATGGATCGATTCCCTATTTGTGTGAGCTGGGTTGTTGCCCAAGTGGATGTTGTACACCTGAAGATTTGACATCGTGAGTTCTTTCTAAGGTTCTAAATTAAACTGAAATCCTTTTTAATTCTGAAAAGAATTGTAAAAGATTGAGGGAATTTCGAAAAAAAGATAGCTATTTTACTTTTCCAATCTGAATTTTTCAATTTTCTCATTTAACTACAGAGATTTCATAAGTCAGCTTTAGTCTAATATTTAGTTTACAAAAGCCTAGATCAATCAATCAATCAATCAATCTTGTTGCAGTCAAGCGAATGGTTATGGTTGGGCAATTGGTCTCCTCGTCGCTTTCATTCTTCTCGTTCTTTTTGCCACTGCTGCCCTCTTTGCCTTGTGGATGCTCAATCGACATAAGGAGAAAATTCAGAAAAGAGAACTTCAAGCCTCCTCAGCTGACAGTTCTGCAGCATCACAGGTGAGGCGATATCTTATAGAATTCCTCTATCAATCTCTATAATTGAAAGAACATCGCACAGAAAATTTACGAGTGCGTTTCGTCGATTCATTAGGGTAAGCAAGGGAAGTGTGGTTTTTGAGAGGAGTCCCTTGAAGTGTTTTGTACTTTTCTGTCAGAAAGAAATGTTCAGCATTTAGATCTTTATCTTTTTAGATATTTTTATGGGTCAAGCCAAGACCTGGAGTTATTTGGACCTTGCTTTTGTCTAGAAAATCGGCTTTGAAACAACTCTGACCTTTTATTGAATAAAACGATACTCCTATTCAAGTGTTATTCTATTTCTAGTTTAAATTATTCTAGTTTCGAGTGTCAAACTATTAGGTTTTTACATCTGAAATGACAACGACTTTGGCAAAGCCTCAGTCTTGACACTGCGACTTTGTCAAGACCTCAGTCTTGACACTCTTGACTTTGTCAAGACCTCTCATTTCATCACGGATTTGTCTTTGGCAATAGACCTTTTTGGCAATAGACAATAGGCAGATGAATTATATTAAACTTAAAATTTGAGCACATTCTATGATGGATTGCCTAAGAACGAGCAGCTGGAAAGATCTGTCTTTTATATGATCCCTATTCACCATAAACAAATCTGTTTTTCTGCTATTAGATGCAGTAGTAGTAGCGCTTATTTATGTTAAAATTTTAGAGAATTCTATGGTGAAATGGGTAAGAAATTCAAGATTTAAAAAGTCGTTAAAATTGGGTAACTGAACCGGCGATGAAGTGAGTTTACAAAAGAACAAAAAAATGATTTAAAGTTCGAGATACAATAAAACTTATCAAAACTTCTTTATTGACGCGAATTTCATCAATCAACAATAGAATCTCCATCATTTTTCCGAGGTTTATCGATAAGTCGTAGAGAGAAAGGTAAAAACAAAAAAAGGGACAACAGCTGGCAACAAAAGACTTTTGCTTAAGCGATGGGCTCACATTTTGGAAAATAATGGTAATTATATTGTTTATTGATTAAATTGAACAAAAGAAAGAGGTTTTTGAAGAGGATAAAAGGATAAAAGGATAAAATGATCCCAATTAAAGGATAAAAGCTTGTTTTTTCTACACATAAGCGTGCACTTTCTGTCACGCGGTCGGTTCAATTACCCAATTTTGGGGATCTTGTAAAATCGTTGATTTCTCGCGTGTTTCTCAATAGTTTTCTCAAATTTTGATGCACAATAGTCTAGTATTGTAGTTAATATCGAAAATTCAAATAGTTTCGTAGTGAAATAGGACTTTTAAAGGCAGATAGGCGTTTTACAGGCATTACAAGCATGACAAGCATTCTACAGGGATTTTACAGCCACAGCAACTCATTTGTCAGTCAATTTGTCACAGAATAAGCTCATATTCTAATTTTAGTATACTGTATTTCCTTTTATACTAAAAATATACGAAGAAAAATGAGCAAAATCCATCGAAAAATAAGAGATTTAGGCGAGTCTGTAGTCTGTAGTCTGTAGTAAAGTCTGTAGTTTGTAGCTCAAATTGGAACAGAGCAGAATGCGCTAGTGTTCATCTAATAATACGCCAAAGCTTTTGTATTCCACCAACAGCAAAGCATAAGTTTCTTTCCATGAATATCGGGTTTTGAAGTTCGTTGTGGGGGGTTGACCTAGAGAAAGCCACTGATTTTTGCGCTTCACATTCTCATATTGAATCTATTTTCCATCAGATGCTAGAATTCTTCCCCCAAAAATCATGAGATTCGGCTTTTGGAGGCAGAGTAGAGCTAACGATAACACGAATTGTTTTGTTGCCTTGAGCCAATAAGAGATTTCGGCGAGTCTGTAGTCTGTAGTTTGTGGCTCAAATTGGAAAAGAGCAGAATGCGCTAGTGTTCAATCTAATTGTGTGCCGGTTTTGCTGAGCTTTTTGAAAGTTTGAATTTGTGCAAAATTTCCCCATTGAAGTGGTGTATTCAGAAATTTCGAGTGAATCAAATGAGCAATACAATTTTACATTCAAAACTTTCAACTTTAGATCAGCGGCCCCACTTCGTACTACTCTCCCGAGACTTATTTCCCATATACTTATTATGAAAGTAAATATTGAATATGATTGGATATTTATACATTTAGCCTTGAAAAACCCCTTTGAATCTCGGCATTTCTCTTTGCTTTCTCTTTACGAAAAAAACAAATCGAGTCTAGTTTTTTTTGTCTTTGAATCTTCACCAAAGATGGACTCGAGAAAAATTCTTTTTATTTGTTTTTGTGATTATTGAATCTGGTCTTTCTTTTCTTTTTTTTTGATTTTTATGGATCTATTTCTAGTTTTTGCGTTACTCATTTCAAAAGAACAAATCGTTTTACTTTTTTGAAAAAAGAGTAAAACAGAATGTAATAGAAATCAAAAGGAAACACTCTTTTTCACTCTTTTTATTCTGTGTTGAAATTTTATTCTGTGTTGAAAATACAAGTTCTTACAAAATCGATTCGAGTTTAGCGAAAACACAGCTGATCAAAGAGTAATATATGTTCCCAAAGCAATATGTTCTTGTTTCAAAGTTTAGTAATCAAACAAACTCAAACTTTCACACACCTTACTTAAACACTTCTATTTAAAAATCTATTTCTATTATTTAAATGAATAGAAAAAGCGAAGTGTTCAGCATAAATTACCAAACGTCAAAATCGATTCGAGTTTAGCGAAAACACAGCTGATCAAAGAGCAATTTGGTCTTGTTTTCTTGTTCTTGTTAAAAAATTAGGATCGGATTGGATTGTCTTCAGAGAAATCAAAAATTTTGATTAATATTGTATATTTATTAGAAGATTTATTAGAAGATTTATTAGCTTTTGATTAAATTAACTCACCAAACGAAAAACGTGATTAATGAGGCGCCGACGGTGATCAACGGGCCTATTTTCATTTCATTTAACTTTATTCAAAAGATTAGAATGTAATGTAAACATTAATTGTGAAGAAATGTATGGATTTTATCGGGTTTTCAGTATTTTTGAGTAATGCCATCAACAAATTTTGAATAGTTAGCTAACTTGGGATCATGAATCAAAAATGAAGATTGCGCTGAATGGAATTGCCTAAATGGAATTGCTTAAATGGAATTGTCATTCATCGTTGCTTTGTGCAAGTCTAGTATCAATATATAGCCCTTCAATTGGGCTACACGATGGTATAAAAAACTTTAAGAAAAACTGTTGCCTAGTACAAGAAAAATGGTGGTAAAGTGAGAGCACACTGCAAAAGACGGTACGTCATTGTTAGCATTGCGATGAACAGTCGGTTCTCTCACTTTACCGCCGTTTTTCTTGTACTCAACAACAGTTTTTCTTAAAGTTTTTTATACCATCGTGTAGCCCAATTGAAGGGCTACATTTTGATACGAGACTCGCACAAAGTGAAGTCCCTAGTAAATGGCAATTCCATTCGGCGCAATCGTCTGGCCAACTCAAGCTCTATTGCTCTAATTTGCTCTAAGCGTTTCTATAATAGAAGATTTTTTCATATCTCTTCAAAAACTTTTGCCTTTAGATTATTTTTCGATAGTCTTTTAATTTTCAATTTTCAATTTCACGTTGGCATCAATATTTGGCTTAATAATCGTTGAAAAATCTACATTCAGATATCAAACAATATTAGATAATGAATTTTTTGATACCTTGATATTAGATGAATGGAAGTGGGTCCTTTGACTGTAAAGAATTGCTCTACATCAACATTAAAAGCAAAAGCTGATGGTGATTTGTTCTTGTTTCTTGTTCTTTTTTCTTGTTCTTATTTTCTTGTGCTTGTTTCTTGTTCTTGTTAAAAGCTCGATGAGTAAGCGATTCGAAAAAAACCGGTTCTCTACGGAAATCGAGAAATTTGAAAGTGAATAGAAAAAGCGAAGTGTTCAGCATAAATTACCAAGCGTCAAAATCGATTCGAGCTTAGCAAAAACGCAGCTGATCAAAGAGCAATTTGGTCTTGTTTTCTTGTTCTTGTTAAAACAGGGTCGTTTGCGCAACTCGCCATAACTTTCTTCTAAGTCGGCCAATCTTTATGATTTTGGTTTTATTTTGTAGATCTCAATAAGTGCAACAAAATGAAAGCAACAACATAATGATTGACCGACTTAGAAGAAAGTTATGGCGAGTTGACGCAAATGACCCTCTGACACAAAAAAAAAATGCGAAAAAATTGCCCACCCCATTTTCCGCTCAAAACAAGACCAAATTGCTCTTTGATCAGCTGTGTTTTTGCCAAAGTCGAATCGATTTTGACGTTTGGTAATTTATGCTAAACACTTGTCTTTTTCTCTTACTCATCGAGCTTTTAACAAGAACAAGAAACAAGAACAAGAAACAAGAACAAATCACCATCAGATTTTGCTTTTTATGTTGATGTAGAGCAATTCTTTACAGTTTGTTCTTGTTTTCTTCAATGCTAGCAATGACGTACCTTCTTTTGCAGTGTGCTCTCACTTTACGGCCATTTTTCTTGTACTAAGCAACAGTTTTTCTACAAGTTTTTTATACCATCGTGTAGCCCAATTGAAGGGCTATATATTGATACTAGACTTGCACAAAGCAACGATGAATGACAATTCCATTTAGGCAATTCCATTCAGCGCAATCTTCATTTTTGATTCATGATCCCAAGTTAGCTAACTATTCAAAATTTGTTGATGGCATTACTCAAAAATACTGAAAACCCGATAAAATCCATACATTTCTTCACAATTAATGTTTACATTACATTCTAATCTTTTGAATAAAGTTAAATGAAATGAAAATAGACCCGTTGATCACCGTCGGCGCCTCATTAATCACGTTTTTCGTTTGGTGAGTTAATTTAATCAAAAGCTAATAAATCTTCTAATAAATCTTCTAATAAATATACATTATTAATCAAAATTTTTGATTTTTCTGAAGACAATCCAATCCGATCCTAATTTTTTAACAAGAACAAGAAAACAAGACCAAATTGCTCTTTGATCAGCTGTGTTTTCGCTAAACTCGAATCGATTTTGACGTTTGGTAATTTATGCTGAACACTTTGCTTTTTCATTTTTCAAAATTTCTCGATTTCCGTAGAGAACCGGTTTTTTTCTGAATCGCTTACTCATCGAGCTTTTACACCGAATAAACAAACATAAAACTTTTTTGTAGATTCAAATTTTCCATGAAAACATTTGTTTACCCAAAAGGGGTTTTATGACCCAATTTTGAGGGTTTTTCTTGGGGTAAAAGATGCTGTAAAATAGCATGAAATCTGAGAATTCAATCTATTTTTATAATTTTCAATCTTTTTCAATCTTTTTCAATCTTTTTCAATCTTTTTCTTGACATTTTCCGATTTTTGTTTTTAATTTATCTCATTCTCTCATGATTTTTTCCAAAAAATGATTAAGATTTAACGAAAATTGTGATAAGATATCGATATCAACTTGTTTTTTTGATTTCTTCTCTCAAAAATTCTTTTCAAGAGTTATCAAAACTTGAAAAATCTCGTGAAAATCGTTTTTAAACGAAAATTTTCTTTTACTTCAAGCTCTATTTCACTTTTTGATGGTTTAAGGCTTCTATGCGATTTTGATAGCTCATTAGCAGTTTTTAAGAAAATAACTCAAGTTTCCAACCGAATTTTGTGCATTTTATGATTAAAATTGGGTAAAAACATTGCTTCTAGCGCGCTGAAGACTCCAGTTTCTTGTTCTTTCATTGTTTTCATAATAAGAAACAGTTGAGTCCGATAACTTTTGGAAAAAACTAAAAAGATCCGAGTCCAAGCTGGTTCCCCTGATTCCTCTAATAGTTTTTGTACCAAACGACAGAGAAAAACTTGGCGCATCTAATGATACCAAGAATATTTAAATTTAGCAGCTCAACACGAAGATATTTGAGCTCAAAGTTAGATTCCCAATAGCAAAAGGGGCGGGGCGTGTATGAAAGGTCGCACAATGGCCCCGCCCCCTTCCCCAATGGCAATCCAACTTTGAGCTCAAATTTCTCGGTGTTGGGCTGTTCAATTTCAATAGTTTTTATATCAATCGATAGAGAAAGACTTGGCGCATCTAATGATACCAAGAATGTTTCAATTGAACAGCTCAACACCAAGAAATTTGAGCTCAAAGTTGGATTGCCAATAGCAAAAGGGGCGGGGCACGTATAAAATGTCCGATAACTTTTGGAAAGAACTAAAAAGATCCAAGTCCAAGCTGGTCCCTCTGTTTCCCTTTGCACCGTAATAACAATCACTGCCAGGCTTTGAAACAAATGAAATCTTGCTTCAATTGAAGGACATAAATTCACTTGTTTACTAGCTTCTGCAGACTGCCGGAGAAGGATTGTTGGAGGAGATTGGCTGACTTCTTAGTTCAACAAAGAAACTCGTTGTTGTTGCTAATGTTGGCTTTGTATCCTTGTCTTTGTTTAATGTTAGGATAAAGTCAGCTTAATTAACTATAGATTTGAGATTTTCCTTGATTCCTTTTCTTTTTCCTTTTCTTTGATTAGTCTTGTTCCGTTAAGTTTAAAACAATCGAAATCTCTCGAAAAAAGTCCATCAATCGAGTAACTACATCAAACCTTTCATTGTTTTCATAATAATAAACAGTTGAGTGTGTGAGTTTGAATATGTTTTTATGCTTGAGTAAACAGTCATGAACAAAAGTCTTGACGGGTCCTGGGTGGCAACTTTCAAACGCAAATTTAGGAACCTTCCCGAGAGGCTATAAAAAAGTTGTCACAAGTATTTTTGAGCATTTTTACTCTACTTTTAGCTATGACCAAGCATTGAACTCGAAAGTTTATTTTAGACAACAAAAATAAGCGTAAACGTAAACAAAAAGGTCACAAAAATAATGGACAAAAGTCTTGGCGGTTTGAATGTCTTGAATGTCTTGAATATGCTTTTATGCTTGATCACGGTTCTTTCCAAAAAAAAAAACACTGACAAGCTGGAATCCTTATCAGTTCTCTTTTCCAGACTCGTGTCAAGCCAAAACGTAAAGCCCACCGGTCAATTTGTTTCTGCTTTTACTATTTCGAATCACTTTCAATATTATTGGATAGCCTTTATCCGTTTTTCATTTAATTTTCAAGAAACAGTTGAATGGGTGGGGAAATCTTTGGCCCGTTGATCACCGTCGGCGCCTCATTGATCGCGTTTTTCGTTTGGTGAGTTAATTTAATCAAAAGCTAATAAATCTTCTAATAAATCTACAATATTAATCAAAATTTTTGATTTTTCTGAAGAAAATCGAATCAAATCCGGATTTTTTCATGCTTAAAGTCTAAATTTTGAAAAATCTAGCAAAAAAAAGAAAAATTTCGA
This sequence comes from Mesorhabditis belari, assembly GCA_958450365.1. Lineage (NCBI taxonomy): Eukaryota > Metazoa > Nematoda > Chromadorea > Rhabditida > Rhabditidae > Mesorhabditis > Mesorhabditis belari. The sequence goes on from CAUEEP010000080.1 coordinate 16,752, forward strand.
CTTTTGAGCGTAGTTCGGTTCAGCTTTGGGGATTATTTTATGTAAATTACAGTGCTATTAACAAGTTTTTCCTAAAAACAAGTGACAGTATATGATATTTGAAAAATAAACGAGTCAAATTCAGCTTTATACACTCTGTCAAAAAATTATAGACGCCCCCTGTTTCAAGGTACAAGGTCATGGAGCGCTGTTGGCTGAAGCCGATTCCAGGCTACTTGAATGGCTTTCTTGAGTTCATTCACGCTCGAATATTGCTTGTTTCCCTTGTAGACATCTCGAACGAGTGTCCCCACAAACGAGTGTCCCCACAAACGAGTGTCCCCACAAACGAGTGTCCCCACAAACGAGTGTCCCCACAAACGAGTGTCCCCACAAACGAGTGTCCCCACAAACGAGTGTCCCCACAAACGAGTGTCCCCACAAACGAGTGTCCCCACAAACGAGTGTCCCCACAAACGAGTGTCCCCACAAACGAGTGTCCCCACAAACGAGTGTCCCCCACACATTCTCAATCGGGTTCAAGTCTGGGCTGCAAGCGGACCTTTTATACATTAAAGAAACTAAAAAATACTTTTCACTGGACTAGCACTTATATCCGGCTCTAAACTAGCAAAAAAACAGGGGGCGTCTATAATTTTTTGACAGAGTGTATTGGGCTCGTGGGTATTGACTTGGCACGTTTTTTTAAAAATCAAATTTTGTCTTTATTTAACAACTTCAAATCATTCGAGATATTTGTCATTATTTTGTATGATTTGTGCTTATTTTACTGGTAGAAGTCGAATGCCTCTCTCTTAGAAAATCTTCGGTTTTGGCCCAAGCCAATCTGTCAGCCATTTTTTTGAACTCTTCTTTGAAATCAAAGTGTTTATTCGATAAATCATTGAACGTTTGGATGTCGTTGGATGCCAAATCATTTGTCCGGAATAAGAAGTAATCAAAAGGTGCAAAATCAGGGCTGTATAGCCTCTCATCCAAGTGAGTTTAGTGTAGAACGAATCATCTTCGAAACATGCGGTGGGCTCTTTTCTCTGACAGAGATTCGGCTGACTTGTAAATGTAAATTTTTGTGTGTGGTGGATTCTGTTACGCTTTATTACTGAAATAAAGTATATATTGGGTTGGTGGGTATGACTTGGCACCTTTTTTGAAATGAAGTCTTCAATTAACAACTTCTGACAGAGATTCGGCTGACTTGTCAAATTGCTCCGAGTATTGGATTAATTTCAGTTGGATCTTGCTATTCAAAAGTTCCCAATAGGCTCTTCTAAATCCCAGAGCACCGAGAGCATAAACTTCTCATGCACATTTGGCTTGACGTCGGGTTCAGGCTTTTCCCCCTCAGCAACCCATTGGCGCCTTCTCCGAAAGTTGATAGTTATTTGATTTGATTCCTTATCTCTCCAAATTTGGTTCCTTTTCTCTACATTTTCATCACAATACATGGTAAAAAAAGATTTGGACTCGTATCGAGAAAGATGAGCGGCACTGATTTCTGACACATTGCCATTTCTGGGTGTCCGTTAAATCATGTGAATCCAAATCCAATCCTTAATACAGTTTAAATACGGTTTAAACTGATGTAATGTTCGAGTATTATTGTATGTTCAACTGGTAGCTCTTCTGCTATTTCGCGAAAAGAAAGTTTGAAAGATTTCGAGCAACTTGTCATTATCCAGTTTGACTGCTTGAATTTGAATGCTAGACCTTTGTCTTTGAAGATTCATCCGCCGTACGGAATTTAACGGCTTGTACATGTCCGTAGTGGAGCTGATCCTTTCAAACTCTCAATATTAGCACACTAGAGGCCTTTGTGTCCTTGTAGAAATTCGTACAACATAAAATATCACAGATCTCCAGATCACAGCAACTTGTCATTATCCAGTTTGACTGCTACCTTTGTCTTCGAGGATTTATCCGTAGAACAGAATTTAGCAAACCAGTTTCGTGTTCGTAGTGAAGCTGATCTTTTCAAATTCTCAATATTAGCTGAACATCGTCCCTCTCGAGTCAATGCCTAAACCAAGTGCATCAAAGCTGGACAAGAAACGACAAGAAACAGAAGACAAGGTGGACAAGAAACGAAGTGATCTATTAAAGTTACAAGGAGAATTTGCCGTTTCGACTAGCTGAGGCCCTTGTGTCCTTGTAGAGATTCGTACAACAGGAGAAATACTGAACACTAGAGGCCTTGTGT
>CAUEEP010000081.1:0-15984 GCA_958450365.1 Mesorhabditis belari
ATAGTTGCCATTTTTCGACTCCTGTCTTAAAGAACTGTCATTTTCTATTAAATAAATCGCTAAAATTATATAAAAACTAAAGATATTCAGTTAAATTTTCAGCTTTTGCCACGTGGCTTCTCGGAAAAAATGAGAATATTCAAGAAAAACTTGCCAATGAACTGAAAACCCTTCCCGATCATCAAAAAACGAATGACTACTATGATCAGGTCGACTTTTTACAAATCAAATCAAATCAAACCAATTCAATTACCAAATCCTTATCTTCAGGTGATGACTCTACCCTATCTAAACGCCGTCTACAAAGAGGCGCTCCGACTCTACCCGCCGATCACATTGTGAGTCGAAAATCGGAATACTGTACATAGTCGCGAGATTTTTATCAAAGAATCAACCATTCTGGATGTCACACTGTAGCTTCGGTCTTTTAAATCACCCTAAATAGCCTATTAAGTGTCTCCGAATGTTCATTTTTCTTCTTGGCAACATTCTTTGAATACCGTAAACCCTGAAGATTTGTAATCAAAAAATTTCAGCATTCTGGATGTCACACTGTAGCCAATTTACCTATATAACCTCCAATTTCAGTTTCGTCAATCGAACCTGTGTTGCCGAGTGCGAGGTGGGCGGTGTGCGGTACGAGAAAGGCACCCAGGTCAGCTAGATTCTCCAAATTTTCAAATTCTCCAAATTCGAACACAGCACGAGCTAGGAAAGCAAAAATCTATCTAAAAATATCGTAGACAGTCGACCGTACTATAAAGCCTCGTTTCAGGTGGGCATCCCGATTTGGAATGTGCACCGAAATGCTGAATTCTGGCCTGAGCCCGACGAGTTTCGTCCGGAAAGGTTGGCTCGCCTGTACAGCTTCTTCTTGCCAAATCTTGAGCACAACTGAAATTTGCATTTAACTTTTGTGTCGATTTATGATTCGATTTCTAGCTAGACTAATCCCGTGCTTTCCAGGATTTACATTTAAGCTTTCTTGCCTTCATCAGAGTTGAATGAAGCCAAGGATTTGGGTCAGCTTCTATAATCTGGCTCTGGTCCTTCCTTCCTTCCTTCTGTCCTTCCTTCCTTCCTTCCTTCTTTCTCCTCCTTCCTTCTTTCCCTTCCTTCTTTCCTTCCTTCCTTCCTTCTTCTTCCTTCCTTTCTTTTTCTCTTCCTTCCTTCCTTCCTTCCTTCCTTCTTTCTTTCTTTCTTCCTTCCTTCCTTCCTTCCTTCCTTTCCTTCTTTCCTTCTTTCCTTCCTTTCCTTTCCTTCCTTCCTTCTTTCCTTCCTTCTTCCTTCCCTCCTTCCCCTCCCTTCCTTCCTTCTTTCCTTCCTTTCCTTCTTTCCTTCTTTCCTTCCTTCCCTTCCTTCCTTCCCTTCTTTCCTTCCTTTCCTTCCTTCCTTCTCCTTCCCTTCCTTCCTTCCTTCTTTCCTTCCCTCCCTTCCTTCCTTCCCTTCTTCCTTCCTTCTTTCCTTCCTTCCTTCCTTCTTCCTCCTCTTTTCCTTCCTTCCTTCTTCCCTCCTTCTTTCCTTCCCTCCTTCCTTCCTTCTTCTTTCCTCCCTTCCTTCCTTCCTTCCTTTTTCCCTCCTCCTTCTTCCTTCCTTTCCTTCTTTCCTTCCTTCCCTTCTTCCTTCCCTTCCTTCTTTCCTTCCTTCCCTTCTTCCCTTCCTTCCTTCCTCCCTTCCCTCCTTCTTCTCTTCCCTCCTTCTTCTCCCCTTCCTTCCTCCTTCCTTCCTTCCTTCCTTCCTCCTTCCTTCCCTTCCCTTCCTTCCTTCTCTTCCTTTCCTTCCCTTCTTCCTTCCCTCCTTCTTTTTCCTTCCCTTTCCTTCCCTTCAACTTCTTCCTTCCTTTCTTCCTTCCTCCATCTCTTCCTTTTCTTCTTCCTTCCTTCTATCCTTCCTTCCTTCCTTCCTTCTTATCCTTCCTTCCTTCCTTCTTCCTTTTCCAGATTCCTCCTTCTCCTTTCCTTCCTTCTATCCTTCCTTCCTCCTTCCTTCTTTCCTTCCTTCCTTCCTTCCTTCCTTCCCTCCTTTCCTTCCTTTCTCTTTCCCTTCCTTCCTTCCTTCCTTCCTTCATTCTTTCCTTCCTTCTCCTTCTTCTTTCCTCCTTCTTCCCTCCTTCCTTCCTCCCATTATCCTTCTTCCTTCCTTCCTTCTTCCTCTTCCACTCTTCCTTCCTTCCCTCCTTCCTTCCCTCTTCTCCTTCCTCTTCCTTCCTTCCTTCCTTCTTCCTTCCTTCTTCCCTTTCCTTCCTTCCTTCCTTCCTTTCTTCCTTCTTCCTTCCTTCCCCTTCCTTCCTCTCTTTTCTTCCTTCCTTCCTCCTCCTCTCTTCCTCTTTCTCTCCTTCCCTTCCTTCCTTCCTTCCTCCATCCTCTTCCTTCTCTTCCTTCCTCCTTCCTTCTTCCTTCCTCCTTCCTTCCTTCTCTCTTTCCTTCCTCTTCCTTCCTCTCCGTTCCTTCCTTCTTCTTCCTTCCTTCCTTCCTTCCTTTCTTCCTTCCATTCCTTCCTTCTTCTTCCTTCCTTCTTCCTTCTTCCTTTCCTTCCTTCCTCCATCTTCTTCTTCCTCTTCTTCTTCTTCCTTCCTTCTTTCCTTCCTCCGATCTCTTCCTTCTTCCTCTTTCCTTCCTCCTTCCTTCCTTCCTCCATTTTTTCTTCTTCTTTCCTTCCTTCCTTCCTTCCTTCCTTCCAGATTCCTCTTCTTCCTTCTTCTTTCTTCCTTCCTTCCTCCGTGATTCCATTCCTTCCTTCTCCTTTTTTTCCTTCCTTCCTTCCTTCCTTCCTCCATTCTTCCTTTTTCTTTTCTTTCTTCCTTCCTTCCTTCCTTCCTTCTGACTCCTTTTTTCTCTTTCCTTCCTTCCTTCCTTCCTTCCTTTTTCCATTCCTTCCTTCTCTTTCCTTCCTTCCTTCCTTCCATCCTTTCCTTCCTTCCTCCTTCCTTCCTTCCTTCCTTCCCTCCATCCTCTTCCTTTTTTCCTCTTTCCTTCCTTCCTTCCTCTCCTTCCATTTCCTTCCTTCTCTTCTTTCCTTCCTTCCTTCCTTCCTTCCTTCCTTCCATCCCCTTCCTTTCTTCTTTTTCTTCCTTCCTCCTCTTCCTTTCCCTCTCCTCCGATTCCTTCCTTCTCTTCCTTCCTTCTTTCCTTCCTCCATCTCCTTCCTTCTTTTTCTTCCTTCCTTCCTTCCTCCTTCCTCCATCTCTTCCTTCCTTCTTCTTTCCTTCCTTCCTTCCCTCCATTCCTTTCCTTTCTTCTTCTTCCTTCCTTCCTTCCTTCCTTCCTCTTCCTTCCTCCATTCCTTCCTTCTTTCTCTTCTTCCTTCCTCTCTCTTCCTCCATCTTTCTTCCTTTCTTCTTCCTCTTCCTTCCTTCCTTCCTTCCTCCATTTCTTCCTTTCTTCTTCCTTCCTTCCTTCCTTCCTTCCTTCCTCCGACTCCTTTCTTTTTCTTTCCTTCTTTCCTTCCTCTCTTCCCTTCCTCTTTCCATTCCTCTTCCTTCTTCCTTCCTTCCTTCCTTCCTTCCTTCCATTCCTTCCTTCCTTCCTTCATTCTTTCCTTCCTCCATTCCTTCCCTTCTTTCCTCCCTTCCTCCTTCCTTCCTTCCTCCATCTTTCCTTCTTCTTTCCTTCCTTCCTTCCTTCCTTCCTTCCTCCCTTCCTTCTTCTTCTTTTCTTCCTTCTTTCCTTTCCTCCTTCCTTTCAATCCTAAATTATGATTAAAGATGAAAGTGAACTTTCCAGATTCCTGTCGGGAAACCGCAAACGCCATATGCGTAGCTACCGTTTGGGTGGGTCCTCGAGGCTGTGTGGGCAACGATTCGCCGAATGGAATTCAAGGTTTGCATTCTATTTTATTTTCTACACTGCCATCCACGATGATCATATGGTGAGTTGTAACTTCTAAATGATGATTCTAAATGGAAATTCGCTTAGGATCATAGTTTCTGCTTGGAGACTTTTTCTGCTGTACCGTAAGGGAGGAGGCTTAGAGTCGATAGTCAATCGAGGGTGTAGCTTTCATTTTTCAGATCGTTTTGGAGAGAACGTTGAGCAGATTTCAGAGTGTGTTGAGTCCAGAAATTCCGGGTGAATCACTAAAAAAGCTCACCTAAAAAGCTTTAGAACTCTAGGAAATTCGAAAAGAAATCGAATCGATTCTATTGTTGGTTAAAGTTTCTATTTCATATACGATCAATGATTCGACCTATTGGAACCGTATTGATCAAAATATAGCGTATTGGAACCGTAGGTACCGTATTAGAACCGTAGATGAAAACTGTACTGGAACCGTATTAGATCAAAATAGGGAACTGTATTGGAACCGTATTAGAGCCGTATACCATATTAGAACTATATTGAACCATTTTTGAACCATATTTGACCCAAATTCCTGAAGGAAACCTATTGGAACCATCTTGGAACCATATTGGACCCAAAGGATTCCTGGAAGGAACAATATTGGAACCATCTTGGAACCATATATGGACCCAAATTCCTGGAAGGAACAATATTGGAACCATCTTGGAACCATATTAGAACCATATTGGCTTTTCTGTGGATGAATTCCTGCAACTTTTAGGCTTTTTTCATTCTCATTTCATTTAGATTTCATTTCCCAGGATCATTGTTCCCGTAAACAAATGAGAAATAATAAATGGAAATTCTAGGATCGTCTTGAGTTGAGCAATCCAACCGCGATGCTTTCCACTCCAAAAATTTCGATCGTAATCAAATCAGAGATTCGTAATTTTTACATTATTTTTCATATCAATGACTTCCACAATCTGATTTCCAAATCATTAAACATGTTAATCTTTTCTCAAAAACTCCGAATTTTCTTTGTCAATCTCGGTCTAGAGCTTTCTTTACAATCCTTTACGATGTTCTCTTCCAAAAAATGATCTCTCAATTTGTATTTCTTTTATTTTTTTGATCTGTTTCTTTTCTTTGCCTTTTTTTCTTTTATTTAAATAAAGATATGCAACAAAACCCATATAAAGAATCACATTTTCAAAAAACAAACTTTTCCGCATGAAATTCAATTCTAAAAAGCAATGACCTCGAAGGACGAAAAAAAGCTTAGTCATGACAGAATTATTCTCAACTTTCACCGGAAATCACTCAAAATCCTGACCGCTTCGGGTCGACAACACTCCGCAACTCCCAACGCCAACCCCAAACCGCTAAGCTCTTTGTTTCTCATCTCTAAGTCTAAAATGCGTTCCATAGTGCCCGAAAAACGTTTGTTACACTTTTTCAGGAAATCTCTGATCTGCTGAAAATCTCTGAAAGTCGATCTCGACTGCGACTCGACCAGCTGACTCTTTCTTTGCCAATCCCATTGATTTAAATGCTTTCTAAATATTAATTCCAACTTTTACAGAGCTTTTACAGAGAACAGAACAGCTTTCCCTTTCATCCTGGAACACAGCTTTGAGTTTTTTTTGACGATTTTGAGGATTGATCGTTTCGACTGTAATAATCATTTTCAGATTGCGCAAACATTTTCCCAGGGTTTCCCTGAAAGGCATCACATCCTTTCCCAGCTTTCCCAGCTTTCCCCACCTTTCCCCCACCTTTCCTCAGCTTCTCTCTTCCCCCCAACTCTTCCAGTCGTGTCTCAAGCTTGGACCCCCTGGACAAGACTGTCCCCATTTACTTCTTGAGAGCCACCCCCAGCCCGGCAAACAATCACTCATTTGAGGCCAGCTGGATCGCACGCTAGCTAAAAATGCTTAAAATTTGACGCTAATTTTGTTTTATCACTTTTATGCTTTTTTTATGACTGCATAATCAGCATAAATATTCAGATCAAATTTTTTATTGAAATTTCATTCTCAAATTTGTTCAAACTCGAGTTCAGCTAGGGTTATGGATTCTTTTCTGATTACTTTTCATCGCTTTTAATCGAATTTTATCGTACCAAAGTTCTGTTATAGTTCTGTTTATGTTTTGCTTTTTTATGCTTTTTTTTTTGTTGATTGCTTTCTATTTGCTTTCTATTTGCTTTCCTATTTTGCTTTAAATTTAATGTTTTCTAAAAATTCGGCTTATCTGGAGTGCATTAAAGTGTAGAAAGTTGTAAGGGAATTGTTGTGGGGAGTTTTAGCATTTTGATCACCCAGCCACCAAGCTCGCATTTTAATCAACAGCCACCAAGCCAGCATTTTAATCAACAGCCACCATGCCCCTAAATCGGCTAATCTTTCCTCAAATTCATTTCCGCTTTCGAATTCCTTTAATCTGGAGGGCACGCGAGGTAGAGGTTGAGATTTTTAGATGATTTTAGACGATTCTTTTATTGATTGTCAATAGTATCCCTCGTACTCCTCAGACACAATTTTGTCTTTTTTTTCTGAAATAGAATTTCTCAAAAGTTTGAGTGATATTTCTGTTTACTTTTCTCAACAAATCCCCTTCATTTTGCTTCATTTTTCAATAGAGAAAAACGCTCAAATTTCACATTCAAACCGTTTTCTTCCTTTTACACTTTTTTTGACAAAAACTTGATTTATAAAGATTTTTCTAAGAAAGCAATTCAATTACAAATCCTTATCAATCCTTATCTTCAGGTGATGACCCTACCCTATCTAAACGATCTTAGGTACTTGTAAATCCACAGAGATTCAACTCGGGTTAAGGAAGAAGATAAGGAAGAAGATAAGGAAGAAGATAAGGAAGAAGATAAGGAAGAAGATAAGGAAGAAGATAAGGAAGAAGATAAGGAAGAAGATAAGGAGGAAGATAAGGAGGAAGATAAGGAGGAAGATAGGAGGAAGTTAGGCAAGAAGCTAGGGGAAGAACCTGACAACTTCTGAGCGATGATTATGCTACAGTGAAGCGGAGAAGTGAAGCTGAGCTGAATAGAGAGTTCGTCTGAAGTGATCATTCGACCAGTGGAACGAAAATCGATAACCCAGAAGTCTCGGTTGTACATAATCGGTTCTTTTCGGTGATACCCTTCGCAAAGACTCAACTCGGTGAGGCAAGGACATCAATATGAAATGTGATCCCCATACCTCCCGGAGATGAGTCTTTGTGATGATCTGAGCTGAAAAGTACCAATTATTGGTTTTGTTTTTCGTCAAAGACGAGAATCTCGTGGAATCTCGTGAAATTGAGGCATTTCGCTTAAAAAAAGGCTTAAATTAGCAATAACTCTATTCCTCTAATAGAATTGTCTCCTTGTTCAGTCAGCTGAACAAGGAGGCGAGGGTGTCAGCTCCTTCCTTCACCGAAATGATTCTTTGCGAAGGGTATCAACGAAAACAACGATCGAAAATTATGCACAAATAATATCATTCATTTTCAATTAAAATTCGTTGATCAATTTTCAGGGGAATAGAATTGGCAATTCCAAGAATTGTCCCCTTATCAATTTATGATCAGATTTCCAGCTAGACTAATCCCGTGCTTTCAGGATTGACAATTAAGCTTTCTTGGGTTCATGGAGAATTGAATGAAGCCAAGGGATTTGGGTCAGCTTCTATAAACTGGCTCTGGTCCTTCCTCCCTTCTTTCTTCCTTCCTTCCTTTGGGTCAGCTTCTATAAACTGGCTCTGGTCCTTCCTCCTTCTTCTTCCTTCCTTCCTTTGGGTCAGCTTCTATAAACGACTCTGGTCCTTCGTTGATCAATTTTCAGGGAATTTTTGAGATTTACTTCGTGTTGATAACAAATATTTTAGCGTTAATCAAAGCTTAGCAAAGCCAAAGCAAAGCCAAAGCAAAGCCAAAGCAGAAGCCAAAACGAAGCCAAAGCAAAGCCAAAGCAAAGCAAAAATTATTTGAAAATTAACTCTCTTTTTTTATTTATCATTTTTCAATTAGCGATTGATCGAATCGTTGAGAAGATGTGGAATAAAATTGTAATTTTTTTAGAAGATGTCCCGTCCCCTCTTCATCAATCCCATCAGTTAGCGGTGGATGTCGCGCCTCTTCGGCATCCATGGATCATCGTGAGCAAATGATTTTAAAAGGTGACACTTCACTAATTCGTTCAGACCCTAGAATTTCACTAAAGAACCCCAATTTGATCTACCGTTTTCTCTATTAGTAGCCTCTAATAGTAGGGCGCCTAAATTCCTCGAAAACTCGAGAACCGCTTATCAAAACCTATCGATGTGAGGGTGGAAAATGGAGCTGACGATCAGATCTAGTGGAGGGTTTGAGTGTTGAGCATCTGTGAAAGCTTTGAAAGCCGTAAAATCGTCATCAACTCGGCTCGTTTGGGTGCACTACGATTACGAGAAAACACGGTGTTATTGTTGATCATCAGAAATTTGCCAATCGGATTTGACAATCGAATAAGCCTAAGCCTAAGCCTAAGATCAGTTAGACAGGTCAGAAGCCAAGCTCAAGACTGTCTGATTGTCTTGAGCCAGACTCAAACTGTCTGAGCTTCGGGGGATTTGAGTGTTGATTTTCTGTGAAAACAGAAACGAGAAAATCGTCCTCAACTCGGGGTGCAACGGCTGCAATTTCTGGGTGCACTAACATTAGAGAAAATCTTTGCTCACTATGGAATTCGAGCGTTTCAACTGAACAGTTTCAACTAATGCAACCAACGCACTGAATAACGCCTCGAAAAATGTCTCGAGCTTAGCTAGCTATTGAATTCCGAGAAGCTCCATCATTGCATGAGAACAAGGTGACGCTCTCCTCATCGTTTGGAGCGATGCTTGAAAATGTGAGTTTTCTTAAGAGTTCGAGCGAAAATTCTTGTTAAATGACATCCAGAATAAACAATTTTACTTCCAAAATTTCATCATTTTATAAAATTTGCAAAAATTCTTAACAAAACATTCCGCATTATGAATTTTTTTCTAAAAATTTTTCTGATGTTTTATTAGAAAAAAAAACATGTTACCTGACATCCAGGATTGACGAATTTTCACTTTACTTTCAATCTCTTCATTCAGATTCGTCACCGCGCTTCAGGAGTTGTCGTTGGAATGACGATATGCAAAAGGATTTGCCGAAACGATGGGAGAAACATGGGAACATGATCGTTTTCCCTAGCAGGACTCTTTTTCAGCATAATAATTGGAGATAGTGGTAAAGTGAAAGCGAAACCTTTTCTTCTGTGCCTCAGAAAGGTTGCGTTTCGGCACTCACTTTAGCGTTGACTAAAGGATTTTAGGCAGAGAACTTTGGGAAATCTTGGCCACCTCGCTGAGCATCGAGCGACTCGGTCGGAAGCGGTTGATCGCCAACGATTTGGACAGAACCCTGCATGTCGACATTCTTTATGGAGGACACGGTTGGGTGGAGACCAGAGACGAGAATGGCTTTAGGTGTGTGATCTAAAGAAGCCAAAGACTCACATTTCGATTTTAAAGTCTAAATATCAATGCTGGAAAGCACAGGATTAGTCTAGCTGGGAATTTTGATCATAAATCGACACCAAGGCAATTCTGGAAAATTCCTCAAATCGATCAACGAATTTTGGCGCTTTAAAACTAGTTTAGCTTAAACGATCTTTTTTCAGCTTCTGGATGTCACAAAGGTACATGCAAATTCCGATTCATGCAAATTCAGTTACATCTACGATGCATCGAAAAGTTATCGAAATTTAAGCGAGGCGCAAAGATCGCCCGAATCGCTGCAAATCGATGCCCGGAGAAGAGAGCCATTTTCTTTTTAGCACAATAAAATCATGAATAGTAGAAATGCCCATTGTTGATGTTACTTCGGTGCGATCAACTGATGAGTGGCCTGGATACTACGTTCCCGTGGCTGCCAAGGTCGGTCATGTTGTTGTTTTGTTCTTTTTTTGTTTTGTTGTTACGTTACAGCCATAGTTATGTTATTGTTGTTGTTATGTTAAGGCGCCATATGTTATGTTGTTGCTAAAGCCGGTTGCTGTAGTTGGAGTTAAACGTCTTGAAATTCTGAAATTGACGCCAATTCTTGTAGACAGCTCGACCGGGTATTCCCTCTAAACTCTCTATGGGATTGAGATCATTAGAAATCGAGCGGGAAGAGTCCAAAGTTGCAGTTTGTTGTTGTTCAGCCAGTCTCTGGTGGATCCGATGAATTGACACGTTGAAACACATAGAGAACTCATTTTAAACGTCGGCGGCAAGAAAAAACGGCGGCAAGCAATCATCCAAGATATCAGGATAGTCAAAACAGATTCACCCAATTCAAAACACATCTTCAGAGCGACCATTCGATCAGCACAAAGCACCGTCAAAGTTTCGAGGTCCCAAACACCATTGGATCCGCTTCTCCAATGGTAATCAATAGATCCCCTCCATGGGTGTTTGGCGCATCCCTATAGGCATTTGCGGAGGTCAAGCGGTGGTCGGCCTGCAAGCTCTCACGGGCGTCGCTATAATCGAAGCTTAAGTAATACATGTGTCCGCCATAAGTGGGCTTAGTGAATGGATCCCCTCAATCGTAGTCAACGCCATCCTCATCAGAATCTAAACAAGAAAATGAATAGATATAGGTTGCTTTCTAACCTTAGACCAATCCTAATTCATCCTGATTCATTCAATCCATTGACTCCATCGGAATCTCTTGTGCAAGAGCGTTACAACCGGTTGCTTTTCAATTGTCGGATCGATATATGGGTTTTTCTTGGCGGTTCATGAAATTTTTGCCTCCTGAAAAACTTTTGCCTTTCTCTTGCTGAAGCCTCCTCCTCAGCGACTTTAAACCCGTTCAGCTCCGTTTTCACTTTATCGATCGTTTTTCCGTGAATGTTGTTCACAATATGGGTTCTAGCTCATGGTGTAGCTTTGCTTTTTGGTTTTGGTTTTGGTTTTGGTTTTGGTCTTGCTTTTTGGTCTTGTTTTTTGGTCTTGGTCTTGGCTTTGATCTTGGCTTTGATCTTGGTCTTGGTCTTGGCTTTGGTCTTGGTCTTGGTCTTGGCTTTGATCTTATCTTGGTCTGTTTTTGGTCTTATTTTTGGTCTTGTCTTGGCTTTGGTCTTGGCTTGATTCGGCTTGATCTTGGTCTTGGTCTTGGCTTTGGTCTGGCTTTTCTGATCTTGGTCTTGGTCTTGCTTTTTGGTCTTGATTTCTTTGATCAAGAAACGGTTTTCGACTTGATATATTGGGTTGGAGAGAATGAGTCGGCGCCGAAAATGTAAAAATGTCTAAAACTTCTATTCGACTTCGACAATAATATGGTTTGATATGAGTAGAATGGGTTAACTAATTCAATTCTACAAAATGACATTTAAAAGAAAATTCAAACAAAGAGCCTCTGCTCAAGAAAAGCCATTTTTCACAAAAACTACAACCTTGGATCTAGAAAACCATTGGTGGGATCTTCCTGCAAATTTGGCAACTTAAGTAATTGAATGTGCTCTATCTTTTTATATAAACACCAAAGAAGGTTTATGTGAAAGAAACTCGTTCAAATGATGAGTCGGACTCTTTGCCATTTTAACCAGCTATGCTTTGAAGTTCATAAACTCCACGAAAGAAAAGCTTTTGTGGAATTTCTCAAAAGTGATTTTGTAGAGAAATAGTGGATCCTTTTGATGAAACCAAACGTATGTTTAAAGAAGGCTTTATGTGTGCAAAAGTCCCTTAAGCTTAAAGTGGCCGACTCATTCTCCTGAACCCAGTCACTTCGACCGCAGTTTCACCGCAGTCGGATTGCCTAAAATCTTTTGCCATTTTTTTTATTAATTTTGTTTTTCTACCAATAAAACACGCATTAATCTGGTTTTTTCGTAATCCGCGAGCAATCCTTCCGTACGCAATTTACCGAGAATGTGAAACCGAGAAATTAAAACCAAAAATAACTGGAATAATGAAATAAGCACAACAAAAGAAAAAGTTTTAAATGACAAAAAAACAGAAAAAGAATTGAAAGATTTCCACGCCGCCTCGACACTAGCATGCAGTCGATTGGGACGAAGAGGCCATTGAGTCACTTGTGAGTCTCCCAGAAACTTTTCAAACATGCTATTTAGTAAGAAGCTAGTGCTAGTTAGTGCGAATTATCCCTAAACAAAGATCTAGTCAATGATTGTTAGGTGCGTACGACGATCGCCAACCGTTTAGATGACAAAGTCAATGTACATTCGGGTGAGGCAGGAAAGGTGAGTGAATCAAACTGAATTGTTGAATGAAAGATTAGAGATGATCAGGAATCAGGGCATCAGATCGCCAACAGAGCCAATTGAATCCTTTTCAGTGCGCCCAGCTGGCATTGCTGATCGTGTTTACATGGCTTTGTTGCCCTCGTCGAAGGCTTTCTGGATGACCGCTTGTAAATGTCTGAAGGAGAAAGTGAGTCAACCTAGTGAGGTCCTCCATACCGGTTGCTTGAGATTTCTGAACGATCGAAACGATCCAAACTCAGCCCTGGACTTATCAGTCCCGATTCCAGCCACAAATGAAATGCCTGGAGGTATTCCCATACCTCCGAAGACTCATGGAGATAGCTGTGGAAAAAAAAACAGTGTTTAAAGGTATCCCCATGACCATTTGGATTCATGGGGATGCCTCCCTCATCTCCATAGAGCTAGAGCGGTGGCTGGAATCGAGACTGATAAGTCCAGGGCTGAGTTTGGATCGTTTGAATCGTTTGAATCGTTTGAATCGTTTGAATAGTTCAGAAATCTCCAGCAACCGATCGGCTTGAGCTCTTTAGTCTTAGCTAGACAGGGCTAGGCTTTGGTTAGAGCTTTGGCTAGAGTTCGAGCTGTCATTGATGTCATTAAGCTGTCATTGAGCTGTCATTGATGTCATAGAGCTGTCATTGAGCTGTCATTGCTGTCATTGCTGTCATTGAGCTGGAAAAATTCAGGGCGGCTGGTTGCATATCCAAGAGGCGATCGACCCCAAACGGAAACGCGTCTCCGAGCCACAAAAGGAGTAAGTTGTCTGTAAAATAACCAAGATTACGGTACAGTATCCAGGCTTTTTATTCAAAGACCCGATTCCAGCAAATCAAAATCACCAAGCGCGCAAAAGTCCACCGAAAACGGCGCCTCCGCCAAAGAGAAAACCGATGTAAACGGGAACACGAAAATCGGTGAGTTTTGCAATTCTAGCAGCCTAGCTGGCTAATGTGCGCTCCAGATCGACGAAAAATCGCAAAAAAAAACCTTTAGGTGAGAAGAAACTTCAGCGAAAACTCAGCCGATCGGCATCGATAGTGGAAGAGATGGAAAATCGAGCGCTCCCGCCAGCAACGGTCGGTGAAATCACATAAATCCGTCAATCTGGAGTGCATGAGATGATTTGCGATCGCTTTCGCGTTAACTGATCGAACAATTAAGATTTTCGAGTTGGGCTGGTCAATTTTCGACGGAATTCTGTTGAAAAATTGATTTAAAATTTGCATACCGTATTTGTTCGAATAGAAAAACCGGGTAAAGAGTATCATCGCGTACTCCTGCGTAGCAGCCCTTTTTCTGCATAAAAGCTTTCAAACAAGTGAGCTATAGAGCTGGAAAATGGCTCAAAAATGGCTCAAAAAATCTGTTAGCTCTTGTGGTATTTTTGAGCCATTTTCCAGCCCTATAGCACTTCATTGAAAGAGATTTTAAAAAGGGCTGCTACGCAGGAGTACACGATCGTCTCTTACCTGGTCTTCTATTCGAACAAATACAGATAATTCCCAAGCTGGAGTGCAATTTGAAGCTTTGAATTGTAAGCTGAAGAAAAAGTTCAATTTAAAGTTCAATTTAAAGTTCAATTTCAGCTCGACAAAGAGTTCGAGGAGGGAAAATGGCGAAAAATCGAGGAACACGTGCAGGGATTTGCTTGGGATTTAGCTGAACAGTTAAATGATCGAAAGAAATTGATAGATTGATATTGATAGATTAGCGTTCTCTGAACGATGTCCGTCTGTCTCTATTGTCTGAACGATTACAGTAATCCTATAGAAAAGCTGATTGAGCTGATTGAGCTGATTGAGCTGATTAAACCTGCCGTTTACGATTTCTAGTTTTTTTCTTTTCTAGATGTTGTCGCTACATGAACAACGTGAACGTCGTTGATGGCATTTATTGGGTACAAATCAAGAACATTTCCGTTTTAAGGCCACGCTCGAGCACACGACAGACGGTGAGATCATTGACCATTGATAGTAAGAGCACAATACCCTGATAGTAAGAGTTGAGTAAGAGTTCAACCGTTACCGTACCCGAATAGTCTCAAATTAAACAAAGCATCGATTTCCGATCATTTTCATTTCTCGTGCCTTCCAGGATATCGTTTGCGTCGATTTGTTCACTGGTTTCAGCGAGACGAAACAAGAAAAGCGGCGGCGAGCGACACGCGCTTCCCCCAGTGAAACCCTAAATGAGCACATCGGTGAGTCAAAGCTTGATAAAAGGCTGTTGTGTGCTCCAGCTCAAAGTATAAGAAATGAAAATTTCAAAAATTTCAGACGAATCATTGGGAAATTTGAGTGAAGAGGATCACCGCGGACAGGGGAACGATGAGAGGGATCAGGAGAGTCAAGTGAGTTTCTAGAAATTGGCTTAAACCGCAAAGGCTTCAACCCTGCACATTTATTCTCAAAATTCTCAATTAGACTCTACTTTTCGTTCCTTTCTCAAGCAAATTAAAGAAGGAGATCGTTTTTTTTTTCATTGTTGAAAATCGATTCTTTTTAGGAAACGGATTTGTCTATTAAAATCTTTACAGAAACCGCGTCGTCGTCGAAATTGGGAAGAAGAAATTCTGAAGCAAATTGAAGAAGAAGATCGTTTAGAAAGAGAGGAAAAGAGAAACAAAAGAAAAGGAAAAGAAAAAGTGATTTTTGTTTGAATAAATTATTTGCTCTAGGCATTGAGGTTTATGGGAGGTCAGCGCCAACAATTAAGCGCCCATCATTTCAGTCGGCTCTTAAAGAGCTTAAAGTTCTCTTAAAGCTCTCTTAATGATCTTAAAGATCTTAAAGCTCTCTTAAAGAGCTTAAAGCTCTCTTAAAGCTCTCTTAAAGCTTTCCTAAAGATCTTAAAGATCTTAAAGATCTCTTAAAGCTCTCTTCAAGCTCTCTCAAAGCTCTCTTCAAGCTCTCTTCAAGCTCTCCTAAACCTCTCTTCAAGCCCTCTTCAAGCTCTCTTCAAGCTCTCTCAAAGCTCTCTTCAAGCTCTCTTCAAGCTCTCTCAAAGTTCTCTTCAAGCTCTCTTCAAGCTCTCTCAAAGCTCTCTTCAAGCTCTCTTCAAGCCCTCTTCAAGCTCTCTTCAAGCTCTCCTAAACCTCTCTTCAAGCCCTCTTCAAGCTCTCTTCAAGCTCTCTCAAAGCTCTCTTCAAGCTCTCTTCAAGCTCTCTTCAAGCTCTCTTCAACCTCTCCTAAACCTCTCCTAAACCTCTCTTAAACCTCTCTTAAAGATACTTTTTTGTAAATGTCTTTGACAAAGTCAATTATAGATAAGCTAATTGAAAAAAAGCCATATGCCGATCGATAAACCTTCACATTACCGAAGCCAAATTATAACAAAGAAACTTCTGACATAATGACGTACTTCTCCAACATTGAACTCATTGTTGACAACTGGCCTACATTTTGAGACCACCAAAACTTTAAAACAACGATATTCACCATCAAAATCGTTTAAAGAAACAAATCTCACTTCGATTCTAATATCCAGTCATTAAATGCTCACTAAATGTTCAAAAAATAATAAACTATCTCCACGCTGACATTTCACTTCCTTGAATGTTCTTGAATCAACTATCTACCCATCCAAATACCCATCCAAATACCCATCATCCAAATGCCCATTGTTCTAGTGTCCTTGGAGCTAGATGATGGAAGGGAAAGTGTCCCTGGCTTCCGTGTGATTTCCTCTGAGTAACCCCTACTAGGGGTGAGCTAACAAAGGAACGGGTTGGGGCTTGAAAAGGAGTTTCAACATGTCCACGAAACTGTCAATATCTCGATTTATGGTTCATTTTAAAAGAATCCTCATCAATTTTCGCTTAAGAAAAGTCGACAAGTCACACAAGAAACATTTTCAAAGTGAGTCCACATTTCGATCAACGAAATTTAATTGGATGAAAGTAGTAGGCTAGTTGTAGCT
>CAUEEP010000082.1:0-15916 GCA_958450365.1 Mesorhabditis belari
AGACTACGGTAGACTACGGTAGACTACGGTAGACCACATGGTAGACTACGGTAGACTACGGTAGACTACGGTAGACTACGGTAGACTGGCTACGGTAGACTATTGCAGACATGATAGACTGGCTTACGGTAGACTACGGTAGACTGCTGGCGGTGTGACTGGAGGGTAAGCGCCGCTTTCGACTTGCCTTAAAGAACTGCCCTTCCTAATCAACAACTGCTGAATTGAGAGAAAAAACTCAAAGATATTCAGTTCCGTTTCCTAGCTTCTGCCAAGTGGGCTACTCGGAAAAAATGAGAATACTTCAAGAAAAACTTGCCAATGAACCAAAACCCTTCCCGACTCATCAAAAACGAATGACTACTATGATCAGGTCGACTTTTACAAATCAAATCACCCAAACCAATTCAATTACTAAATCCTTATCTTCAGGTGATGACTCTACCCCATCCAAACGCCGTCCACAAAGAGGCGCTCCGACTCTACCCGCCGATCACATTGTGAGTCGAAAATCGGAATACTGTAGATAGTCGCGAGATTTTTATCAAAGAATCAACAATCCTGGATGTCACACTGTAGCTTTGGTCTTCTAAATCACCCTAAATAGCCTATTAAGTGTCTCCGAATGTTCATTTTTCTTCTTGGCAACATTCTTGAATACCGTAAACCCTGAAGATTTGTAATCAAAAATTTCAGCATTCTGGATGTCAATACTGTAGCCAATTTACTTTATATAACCTCCAATTTCAGCCTCTGTCAATCGAACCTGTGTTGCTGAGTGCGATGGGCGGTGTGCGGTACGAGAAGGGCACCCAGGTCAGCTTAGATTCTCCAAATTTTCAAACTCCAAATTGAACACAGCACGAGCTAGGAAAGCAAAACCCATCTAAAATATCGCAGACAGTCAGACCGTACTATAAAGCCTCGTTTCAGGTGGGCATCCTGATTTGGAATGTGCACCGAAATGCTGAATTCTGGCCTGAGCCCGACGAGTTTCGTCCGGAAAGGTTGGCTCGCCTGTACAGCTCTTTCTTTCCAAATCTTGTCACAACTGAAATTTGCATTTAACTTTGTGTCGATTTATGATTCGATTTCTAGCTAGACTAATCCCATGCTTTCCAGGATTTACATTTAAGCTTTCTGCCTTCATCAGAGCTGAATGAAGCCAAGGATTTGGGTCAGCTTCTATAATCTGGCTCTGGTCCTTCCTTCCTTCCTTCTGTCCTTCCTTCTGTCCTTCCTTCCTTCCTTCTGTCCTTCCTTCTGTCCTTCCTTCCTTCCTTCCTTCTGTCCTTCCTTCTGTCCTTCCTTCCTTCCTTCTGTCCTTCCTTCTGTCCTTCCTTCCTTCCTTCTTTCCTTCCTTCTTTCCTTCCTTCTGTCCTTCCTTCTGTCCTTCCTTCCTTCCTTCCTTCTGTCCTTCCTTCCTTCCTTCTTTCCTTCCTCCATTCCTTCCTTCTTCTTTCCTTCCTTCTTTCCTTCCTCCATTCCTTCCTTCTTCTTTCCTTCCTTCTTTCCTTCCTCCATTCCTTCCTTCTTCTTTCCTTCCTTCCTTCCTTCCTCCATTCCTTCCTTCTTCTTCCTTCCTTCTTTCCCTTCCCTCCATTCCTTCCTTCTTCTTCCTTCCTTCCTTCCTTCCCTCCTCCATTCCTTCCTTCTTCTTTCCTTCCTTCCTTCCTTCCTCCATTCCTTCCTTCTTCTTTCCTTCCTTCCTTCCTTCCTCCATTCCTTCCTTCTTCTTTCCTTCCTTCTTTCCTTCCTCCATTCCTTCCTTCTTCTTTCCTTCCTTCTTCCTTCCTCCATTCCTTCCTTCTCTCCTCCTTCCTTCCCTCCTCCATTCCTCCTTCCTTCCTTCCTTCTTTCCTTCCTCCATTCCTTCCTTCTTCTTTCCTTCCTTCTTTCCTTCCCTCCTTCCGTTCAATCCTAAATTATGATTAAAGAGATGAAATTGAATTTTCCAGATTCCTGTCGGGGAAACCGCAAACGCCGTTTACGTGGCTACCGTTTGGGGCAGGTCCTCGAGGCTGTGTGGGGCAACGATTCGCCGAAATGGAATTCAAGGTTTGCATTCTATTTTATTTTCTACACTGCCATCCAGGATGAGCATAGAAAGAGTTGTAACTTCTAAATGATGATTCTAAATGGAAATTCGCTTAGGATCTAGTTTCTGCTTGGAGACTTTTCTGCTGTACCGTAAGGAGAGGAGGCTAGAGAGTCGATAGTCAATCGAGAGTGTAGCTTTCATTTTTCAGATCGTTTTGGCGAGAACGTTGAGCAGATTTCAGATTGTGTTGAGTCCAGAAATTCAGGTGAATCACTAAAAAAAGCTCACTAAAAAGCTTTAGAACTCTAGGAAATTCAGAAAAGAAAATCGAATCGATTCTATTGTTCTTAAAGTTTCTATTTCATAGACTAATGATTCGGACCGTATTGGAACCGTATTAGATCAAAATAGGAAGCGTATTGGAACCGTATACCGTATTAGAACCGTATTAGAACCGTATTGGAACCGTATTAGATCAAAATGGGAACCGTATTAGAACCGTATTAGAACCGTATACCATATTAGAACCATATTGGAACCATCTTGGAACCATATTGGACCCAAATTCCTGGAAGCAACAATATTGGAACCATCTTGGAACCATATTGGACCCAAATTCCTGGAAGCAACAATATTGGAACCATCTTGGAACCATATTGGGCCCAAATTCCTGGAAGGAACAATATTGGAACCATTTTGGAACCATATTGGACCCAAATTCCTGGAAGGAACAATATTGGAACCATCTTGGAACCATATTGGACCCAAATTCCTGGAAGCAACAATATTGGAACCATTTTGGAACCATATTGGACCCAAATTCCTGGAAGGAACCATATTGGAACCATCTTGGAACCATATTGGGCCCAAATTCCTGGAAGGAACAATATTGGAACCATCTTGGAACCATATTGGAACCATATTGGCTTTTCTGTGAATGAATTCCTGCAACTTTTAGGCTTTTTTCATTTCATTTCATTTCATTTCAAGGATCATTGTTTCCCGTAAACAAATGAGAAATAAATAAATGGAAATTCTAGGATCGTCTTGAGTTGAGCAATCCAACCGCGATGCTTTCCACTCCAAAAATTTCGATTTTAATCAAATCAAGAGATTCGTAATTTTTACATTATTTTTCATATCAATGACTTCCATAATTGATTTCCAAATCATTAAATTGTTAATCTTTTCTCAAAAACTCGAATTTTCTTTGTCAATCTCGGTCTAGAGCTGTCTTTACAATCCTTTACGATGTTCTCTTCCAAAAAAATGATCTCAATTTGTATTTCTTTTTATTTTTTTTGATCTGTTTCTTTTCTTTTGCCTTTTTTTCTTTTATTTAAATAAAGATATGCAAAAAAAAACCCATATAAAGAATTAATTTTTCAAAAAAACAAACTTTTCCTTTGAAATTCAATTCTAAAAAGCTACAATGACCTCAGAATGACGAAAAAAAGCTTAGAATGACAGAATTATTCTCAAATTTCACCGGAAATCACTCAAAATCTTGACCGCTTCGGGTCGACAACGCTCCGCAACTCCCCAACGCCAACCCCAAACCGCTAAGCTCTTTGTTTCTCATCTCTAAGTCTAAAATGCGTTCCATAGTGCCCGAAAAACGTTTGTTACACTTTTCAGGAAATCTCTGATCTGCTGAAAATCTCTGAAAGTCGATCTCGACTCGACTCGACCAGCTGACTCTTTCTTTTGCCAATCCCATTGATTTAAATGCTTTCTAAATATTAATTCCAACTTTTACAGAGCTTTTACAGAGAACAGAACAGCTTTCCCTTTCATCCTGGAACACAGCTTTGAGTTTTTTTTTTTTTGACGATTCTTGAGGATTGATCGTTTCGACTGAAATAATCATTTTCAGATTGCGCAAACATTTTCCCAGGGTTTCCTGAAAGACATCACATCTTTTCCCAGCTTTCCCCACCTTTCCCCAGCTTCTCTCTTCCCCCCAACTCTTCCAGTCGTGTCTCAAGCTTGGACCCCCACTTGACAAGACTGTCCCCATTTATTTCTTGAGAGCCACCCCCAGCCCGGCAAACAATCACTCATTTGAGGCCAGCTGGATCGCACGCTAGCTAAAAATGCTTAAAATTTGACGCTAATTTTGTTTTATCACTTTTATGCTTTTTTTTTATGACTGCATAATCAGCATAAATATTCAGATCAAATTTTTTTATTGAAATTTCATTTCATTCTCAAATTTGTTCAAACTCGAGTTCAGCTAGGGTTATGGATTCTTTTCTGATCACTTTTCATCGCTTTTAATCGAATTTTATCGTACCAAAGTTCTGTTATAGTTCTGTTTATGTTTTGCTTTTTTTATGCTTTCTTTTTTGTTTATTGCTTTCTATTTGCTTTCTATTTGCTTTTTATTTGCTTTCTATTTTGCTTTAAATTTAATGTTTTCTAAAAATTCGGCTTATCTGGAGTGCATTAAAGTGTAGAAAGTTGTAAGGGAATTGTTGTGGTGAGTTTTTAGCATTTTGATCAACAGCCACCAAGCCCGCATTTTAATCAACAGCCACCAAGCCAGCATTCTGATCAACAGCCATCAAGCCCCTAAATCGGCTAATCTTTCCTCAAATTCATTTCCACTTTCGAATTCCTTTAATCTGGAGGGCACGCGAGGTAGAGGTTGAGATTTTTAGATGATTTTTAGACGATTCTTTTATTGATTGTCAATAGTATCCCTCGTACTCTTCACACACAATTTTGTCTTTTTTTTCTGAAATAGAATTTCTCAAAAGTTTGAGTGATATTTCTGTTTACTTTTCTCAACAAATCCCCCTTCATTTTGCTTCATTTTTCAATAGAGAAAAACGCTCAAATTTCACATTCAAACCGTTTTTTTCCTTTTTACACTTTTTTTTTGACAAAAAACTTGATTTATAAAGATTTTTCTAAGAAAGCAATTCAATTACCAAATCCTTATCAATCCTTATCTTCAGGTGATGACCCTACCCTATCTAAACGATCTTAGGTACTTGTAAATCCACAGAGATTCAAATCGGGTTAAGGAAGAAGATAAGAAAGAAGATAAGAAAGAAGATAAGGAAGAAGATAAGGAAGAAGATAAGGAAGAAGCTAGGGAAGAAGCTAAACAAGAAGCTGACAACTTCTGAGCGATGATTATGCTCAGTGAAGCTGAGCTGAATAGAGAGCTCGTCTGAAGTGATCATTCGACCAGTGGAACGAAAATCGATAACCGAGAAGTCTCGGTTGTACATAATCGGTCCTTTTCGGTGATACCCTTCACAAAGACTCAACTCGGTGAGGCAAGGACATCAATATGAAATGTGATCCCCATACCTCCCAGAGATGAGTCTTTGTGGAGGATCTAACCGAAAAGTACCAATTATTGGTTTTGTTTTTCGTCAAAGACGAGAATCTCGTGGAATCTCGTGAAATTTGAGGCATTTAGCTTTAAAAAAAAGGCTTAAATTTGCAATAACTCTATTCCCTCTAATAGAATTGCCTCCTTGTTCAGTCAGCTGAACAAGGAGGCAGTTGTCAGCTCCTTGCTTCACCGAAATGATTCTTTGCGAAGGGTATCAACGAAAACAACGATCGAAAAATTATGCACAAATAATATCATTCATTTTCAATTAAAATTCGTTGATCAATTTTCAGGGAATAGAATTGGCAATTCAAGAATTGTCTCCTTATCAATTTATGATCAGATTTCCAGCTAGACTAATCCCGTGCTTTCCAGGATTGACATTTAAGCTTTCTTGGGTTCATGAGAATTGAATGAAGCCAAGGATTTGGGTCAGCTTCTATAATCTGGCTTTGGTCCTTCCTCCCTTCTTTCTTCCTTCCTTCCTTTGGGCCAAGGATTTGGGTCAGCTTCTATAAACTGGCTCTGGTCCTTCCTCCCTTCTTTCTTCCTTCCTTCCTTTGGGTCAGCTTCTATAAACTGGCTCTGGTCCTTCGTTGATCAATTTTCAGGGAATTTTTGAGATTTACCTTCGTGTTGATAACAAATATTTTTAGCGTTAACCAAAGCTTAGCAAAGCCAAAGCAAAGCCAAAGCAAAGCCAAAGCAAAGCCAAAGCAAAGCCAAAGCAAAGCCAAAGCAAAGCAAAAATTATTTGAAAATTAACTCTCTTTTTTATTTATCATTTTTCAATTAGCGATTGATCGAATCGTTGAGAAGATGCGGAATAAAATTGTAATTTTTTTGAAGATGTCCCGTCCCTCTTCATCAATCCCATCAGTTAGCGGTGATCGTCGCGCCTCTTCGTCATCCATTGATCATCGTGAGCAAATGATTTTAAAAGGTGACACTTCACTAATTCGTTAGACTCTAGAATTTCACTAAAGAACCCAAATTTGATCTACCGTTTTTTCTCTATTAGTAGCCTCTAATAGTAGGCGCCTAAATTCCTCGAAAACTCGAGAACCGCTTATCAAAACCTATCGATGTGAGGGTGGAAAATGGAGCTGACGATCAGATCTAGTGGAGGGTTTGAGTGTTGAGCATCTGTGAGAGCTTTGAAAGCCGTAAAATCGTCATCAACTCGGCTCGTTTGGGTGCACTACGATTAGAGAAAACACGGTGTTATTGTTGATCATCAGAAATTTGCCAATCGGATTTGACAATCGAATAAGCCTAAGCCTAAGCCTAAGATCAGTTAGCCAGGTCAGAAGCCAAGCTCAAGACTGTCTGATTGTCTTGAGCCAGACTCAAAACTGTCTGAGCTTCGGGGGATTTGAGTGTTGATTTTCTGTGAAAACAGAAACGAGAAAATCGTCCTCAACTCGGGTGCAACGGCTGCAATTTCTGGGTGCACTAATATTAGAGAAAATCTTTGCTCACTATGGAATTCGAGCGTTTCAACTTGAACAGTTTCAACTAATGCAACTAATGCACTTGAATAACGCCTCGAAAAATGTCTCGAGCTTAGCTAGCTATTGAATTCAGAGAAAGCTCGGTCATTGCAGGAGAACAAGGTGACGCTCTCCTCATCGTTTGGAGCGATGCTTGAAAATGTGAGTTTTCTTAAGAGTTCGAGCGAAAATTCTTGTTAAATGAAATCCAGAATAAACAATTTTACTTCCAAAATTTCATCATTTTATAAAATTTGCAAAAATTTTTAACAAAACATTCCGCATTATCGAATATTTATGAATTTTTTTTTTTCTAAAAATGTTTCTGATGTTTTATTAGAAAAAAAACATGTTACCTGACATCCAGGATTGACGAATTTTCACTTTTAATTTCAATCTCTTCATTCAGATTCGTCACCGCGCTTCAGAGTTGTCGTTGTGGAATGACGAGATGCAAAAGGATTTGCCGAAACGATGGGAGAAACATGGGAACATGATCGTTTTCCCGCAGGACTCTTTTCAGCATAATAATTGGAGATTAATTGGTAAAGTGAAAGGCGAGAAACCTTTTTTCTTCTGACGCATTTGTGCCTCAGAAAGGTTGCGTTTCGGCACTCACTTTAGCGTTGACTAAAGGATTTTAGGCAGAGAACTTTGGGAAATCGTGGCCACCTCGCTGAGCATCGAGCGACTCGGTCGGAAGCGGTTGATCGCCAACGATTTGGACAGAACCCCGCATGTCGACATTCTTTATGGAGGACACGGTTGGGTGGAGCATCAAGACGAGAATGGCTTTAGGTGTGTGATCTAAAGAAGCTAAAGACTCACATTTCGATTTTAAAGTCTAAATGTCAATGCTGGAAAGCACGGGATTAGTCTAGCTGGGAATTTGATCATAAATCGACACCAAGGCAATTCTTGAAAATTCTCTAAAAATTGATCAACGAATTTTAAGCTTTAAAAAATTATTGTTTAGCTTAAACGATCGATTTTTTTCAGCTTTCTGGATGTCACAAAGTTAAATGCAAATTCCGATTTAATGCAAATTTCAGTTACATCTACGATGCATCGAAAAAAGTTTTCGAGATTTGGCGAGGCAAAGAGATCGCACGAATCGCTCAAATCGATGCTCATGGAGAAGTGAGAGCTATTTTCTTTAGCACAATAAAATTATGGAATATAGAAATGCTAATTGTTGATGTTATTTAGGTGATTGTTAATCTGATGAGTGGCCTTGGATACTACGCTTTCCCATGGGTGGCAAGAGGTGAGAAAGTTGAGAAAGAGAAAGAGAAAGAGAAAGAGAAAGAGAAAGAGAAAGAGAAAGAGAAAGAAAGTTGAGGAAGTTGAGAAAGAAACGTCTTGAAATTTTGAAATTGACGCCAATTCTTGTAGACAGCTCGACCAAGTATTCCCTCTAAACTCTCTATTGGATTGAGATCAAGAAATCGAGCGGGAAAGTCCAAAGTTGCAGTTTGTTGTTGTTCAGCCAGTCTCTGGTGGATCGATGAATTGACACGTTGAAACACATAGAGAACTCATTTTAAACGTCGGCGGCAAGAAAAACGGCGGCAAGCAATCATCCAAGACATCGATATAGTCAAAAACAATTCACCCAATTCAAAACCATCTTCAGAGCGACCATTCGATCAGCACAAAAGCACCGTCAAAGTTTCGAGTCCCAAACACCATTGGATCGCCTCCAATGGTAATCAATGGATCCCCTCCAATGGTGTTTGGCGCATCCCTATAGGCATTTGCGAGGTCGGGCGGTGGTCGGCCTGCAAGCTCTCACGGGCGTCGCTGTAGTCGAAGCTTAAGTAATAAGCAGGTCCGCCATAAGTGGGCGTAGTGAATGGATCCCCTCCAATCGTAGTCAACGCCATCCTCATCAGAATCTAAACAAGAAAAATGAATAGAATATAAGTTGCTTTCTAACCTTAGACCAATCCTAATTCATCTGATTCATTCAATTCATTGACTCCAATCGGAATCTCTTGTGCAAGAGCGTTACAACCGGTTGCTTTTCAATTGTCGATCGATATATGGGTTTTTCTTGGCGGTTCACCAAATTTTTGCCTCTGAAAACTTTTGCCTTTGCCTTTGAAGCCTCCTCCTCAGCGACTTTAAACCGTTCAGCTCCGTTTTCACTTTATCGATCGTTTTTCCGTGAATGTTGTTCACAATATGGCTTCTAGCTCGTGGTGTAAGCTTTGGTTTTTGGTCTTGGTTTTGGTTTTGGTTTTGGTCTTGCTTTTGGTCTTGTTTTTGGTCTTGGTCTTGGCTTGATCTTGGCTTTGATCTTGGTCTTGGTCTTGCTTTTGGTCTTGACTTCTTCTTTGATCAAGAAACGGTCTTCGACTTGATATATTGGGTTGGGGAGAATGAGTCGGCGCCGAAAATGAAAAAAAATGTCTAAAACTTCTATTCGACTTCGTGAAATAATATGCGTTTGAAATGAGTAGAATGGTTAACTAATTCTCTAAAGAATGACATTTAAAAGAAACTAATTCTCTACAAAATGACATTTAAAAGAAAATTCAAACAGCGCCTCCGCTCAAGAAAAAGCCATTTTTTCACAAAAACTACAAACTGTGATCTAGAAAAAACCATTGGTGGGATCTTCCTGCAAATTTGGCAACTTAAGTAATTGAATGTGCTCTATCTTTTTTATATAAACACCAAAGAAGGTTTATGTGAAAGAAACTGTTCAAATGATGAGTCGGACTCTTTGCCATTTTAACCAGCTGCGTTTCGAAGTTCATAAACTCCACGAAAGAAAAGCTTTGTGGAATCTCTCAAAAGTGATTTTGTAGAGAAATAGTGGATCCTTTTGATGAAACCAAACGTATGTTTAAAGAAGGCTTTATGTGTGCAAAAAGTCCCCTTTAAAGTTTGGCGCCGACTCATTCTCCCCAACCCAATAATTTCAATCGCAGTTTCAATCGCAGTCGGATTGGCTCAAATCTTTTGCCATTTTTTTTTTTTATTAATTTTGTTTCTCTACCAATAAAACACGCATTAATCTGGCTTTTCTCGTAATCCGCGAGCAACTTTCCGTACGCAATTTACCGAGAAATTAAAACCGAGAAATTAAAACCAAAAAATAAATCGAATAATAAAATAAGCACAACAAAAGAAAAAGTTTTAAAATGACAAAAACAGAAAAAAAAAGAATTGAAAGATTTCCAGCCGCCGCTCGACACGTGCATGCAGTCGATTGGGACGAAGAGGCCATTGAGTCACTTGTGAGTCCTTGAGAAAACTTTCAAACATGCTAGCTAGTGCTAGCTAGTGCTAGCTAGTGCTAGCTACTTTAAACAAAGATCTAAGCAATGATTGTTAGGTGCGTACGACGACCGCCAACCGTTTAGATGACAAAGTCACCGTACATTCGGGTGAGGCACGAAAGGTGAGTGAATCAAATTGAATTGTTGAATGAAAGATTAGAGATGATCAGGAATCAGGCATCAGATCAGCAACAGAGCCAATTGAACTTTTCAGTGCGCTCCAGCTGGCATTGCTGATCGTGTTTACATGGCTTTGTTGCCCTCGTCGAAGGCTTTCTGGATGACCGCTTGTAAATGTCTGAAGGAGAAAGTGAGTCAACCTAGTGAGGTACCTACCTCCATACCGGTTGCTTGAGATTTCTGAACGATCGAAACGATCCAAACTCAGCCCTGGACTTATCAGTCCCGATTCCAGCCACAAATGAAATGCCTGGAGGTATTCCCATACCTCCGAAGACTCATGGAGATACCTGTGGAAAAAAAAAACAGTGTTTAAAGGTATCCCCATGACCATTTGGAGTCATGGGGATGCCTCCCTCATCTCCATAGAGCTAGAGCGGTGGCTGGAATCGAGACTGATAAGTCCAGGGCTGAGTTTGGATCGTTTGAATCGTTTGAATCGTTTGAATCGTTTGAATAGTTCAGAAATCTCCAGCAACCGATCGGCTTGAGCTCTTTAGTCTTAGCTAGACAGGGCTTAGGGCTAGGCTTTGGTTAGAGCTTTGGCTAGAGTTCGAGCTGTCATTGATGTCATAGAGCTGTCATTGAGCTGTCATTGCTGTCATTGATGTCATTGAGCTGGAAAAATTCAGGGCGGCTGGTTGCATATCCAAGAGGCGATCGACCCCAAACGGAAACGCGTCTCCGAGCCACAAAAGGAGTAAGTTGTCTGTAAAATAACCAAGATTACGGTACAGTATCCAGGCTTTTTATTCAAAGACCCGATTCCAGCAAATCAAAATCACCAAGCGCGCAAAAGTCCACCGAAAACGGCGCCTCCGCCAAAGAGAAAACCGATGTAAACGGGAACACGAAAATCGGTGAGTTTTGCAATTCTAGCAGCCTAGCTGGCCAATGTGCGCTCCAGATCGACGAGAAATCTCAAAAAAAAAACCTTTAGGTGAGAAGAAACTTCAGCGAAAACTCAGCCGATCGGCATCGATAGTGGAAGAGATGGAAAATCGAGCGCTCCCGCCAGCAACGGTCGGTGAAATCACATAAATCCGTCAATCTGGAGTGCATGAGATGATTTGCGATCGCTTTCGCGTTAACTGATCGAACAATTAAGATTTTCGAGTTAGCTGGTCAATTTTCGACGGAATTCTGTTGAAAAATTGATTTAAAATTTGCATACCGTATTTGTTCGAATAGAAAAACCGGGTAAAGAGTATCATCGCGTACTCCTGCGTAGCAGCCCTTTTTCTGCATAAAAGCTTTCAAACAAGTGAGCTATAGAGCTGGAAAATGGCTCAAAAATGGCTCAAAAATCTGTTAGCTCTTGTGGTATTTTTGAGCCATTTTCCAGCCCTATAGCACTTCATTGAAAGAGATTTTAAAAAGGGCTGCTACGCAGGAGTACGCGATCATACTCTTTACCTGGTCTTCTATTCGAACAAATACGGTAATTTCCCAAGCTGGAGTGCAATTTGAAGCTTTGAATTGTAAGCTGAAGAAAAAGTTCAATTTAAAGTTCAATTTCAGCTCGACAAAGAGTTCGAGGAGGGAAAATGGCGAAAAATCGAGGAACACGTGCAAGGATTTGCTTGGGATTTAGCTGAACAGTTAAATGATTGAAAGAAATTGATAGATTGATATTGATAGATTGGCGTTCTCTGAACGATGTCTGTCTGTCTCTATTGTCTGAACGATTACAGTAATCCTATAGAAAAGCTGATTGAGCTGATTGAGCTGATTGAGCTGATTAAACCTGCCGTTTACGATTTCTAGTTTTTTTCTTTTCTAGATGTTGTCGCTACATGAACAACGTGAACGTCGTTGATGGCATTTATTGGGTACAAATCAAGAACATTTCCGTTTTAAGGCCACGCTCGAGCACACGACAGACGGTGAGATCATTGACCATTGATAGTAAGAGTTGAGTAAGAGTTCAACCGTTACCGTACCCGAATAGTCTCAAATTAAACAAAGCATCGATTTCCGATCATTTTCATTTCTCGTGCCTTCCAGGATATCGTTTGCGTCGATTTGTTCACTGGTTTCAGCGAGACGAAACAAGAAAAGCGGCGGCGAGCGACACGCGCTTCCCCCAGTGAAACCCTAAATGAGCACATCGGTGAGTCAAAGCTTGATAAAAGGCTGTTGTGTGCTCCAGCTCAAAGTATAAGAAAAGAAATTTTCAAAAATTTCAGACGAATCATTGGGAAATTTGAGTGAAGAGGATCACCGCGGACAGGGGAACGATGAGAGGGATCAAGAGAGTCAAGTGAGTTTCTAGAAATTGGCTTAAACCGCAAAGGCTTCAACACTGCACATTTATTCTCAAAATTCTCAATTAGACTCTACTTTTTGTTCCTTTCTGAAACAAATTGAAGAAGGAGATCGTTTTTTTTTCATTGTTGAAAATCGATTCTTTTTAGGAAACGGATTTGTTTATTAAAATCTTTACAGAAACCGCGTCGTCGTCGGAATTGGGAAGAAGAAATTCTGAAGCAAATTGAAGAAGAAGATCGTTTAGAAAGAGAGGAAAAAGAGAAACAAAAAGAAAAGGAAAAGAAAAAGTGATTTTTGTTTGAATAAATTATTTGCTCTAGGCATTGAGGTTTATGGGAGGTCAGCGCCAACAATTAAGCGACCATCATTTCAGTGGGCTCTTAAAGAGCTTAAAGTTCTCTTAAAGCTCTCTTAAAGCTTTCTTAAAGCTTTTCTAAAGATCTTAAAGATCTTAAAGATCTCTTAAAGAGCTTAAAGCTCTCTTAAAGCTCTCTTAAAGATCTCTTCAAGCTCTCTCAAAGCTCTCTTCAAGCCCTCTTCAAGCTCTCTTCAAGCTCTCTCAAAGCTCTCTTCAAGCTCTCTTCAAGCTCTCCTAAACCTCTCTTCAAGCCCTCTTCAAGCTCTCTCAAAGCTCTCCTAAACCTCTCTTCAAGCCCTCTTCAAGCTCTCTCAAAGCTCTCCTAAACCTCTCTTCAAGCCCTCTTCAAGCTCTCTCAAAGCTCTCCTAAACCTCTCTTCAAGCCCTCTTCAAGCTCTCTCAAAGCTCTCCTAAACCTCTCTTCAAGCCCTCTTCAAGCTCTCTCAAAGCTCTCCTAAACCTCTCTTCAAGCCCTCTTCAAGCTCTCTCAAAGCTCTCCTAAACCTCTCTTCAAGCCCCTCTTCAAGCTCTCTCAAAGCTTCCAAACCTCTCTTCAAGCCCCTCCTCAGCCTCTCAAAGCCTCTCAAACCTCTCTTCAAGCCCTCTTCAAGCTCTCTCAAAGCTCTCTAAACCTCCTCTTCAAGCCCTCTTCAGCTCTCTCAAGCTCTCCAAGCCTCTCTTCAAGCCCCTCTTCAAGCTCTCTCAAAGCTCTACCCTAAACCTCTTCAAGCCCTCTTCCAAGCTCTCTCAAAGCTCTCCTAAACCTCTCTTCAAGCCCTCTTCAAGCTCTCTCAAAGCTCTCCTAAACCTCTCTTCAAGCCCTCTTCAAGCTCTCTCAAAGCTCTCTTCAAGCCCTCTTCAAGCTCTCTCAAAGCTCTCTTCAAGCCCTCTTCAAGCTCTCTTCAAGCTCTCTCAAAGCTCTCTTCAACCTCTCCTAAACCTCTCTTAAACCTCTCTTAAAACTCTCTTAAAGATACTTTTCTGTAAATGTCTTTGACAAAGTCAATTATAGATAAGCTAATTGAAAAAAAGCCATATGCCGATCGATAAACCTTCACATTACCGAAGCCAAATTATAACAAAGAAACTTCTGACATAATGACGTACTTCTCCAACATTGAACTCATTGTTGACAACTGGCCTACATTTTGAGACCACCAAAACTTTAAAACAACGATATTCACCATGAAAATCGTTTAAAGAAACAAATCTCACTTCGATTCTAATATCCCGTCATTAAATGTTCAAAAAATATTCAAAAAATAATAAACTATCTCCACGCTGACATTTCACTTCCTTGAATGTTCTTGAATCAACTATCTACCTAAACAAATACCCATCATCCAAATGCCCATTGTTCTAGTGTCCTTGGATCTAGATGATGGAAGGGAAAGTGTCCCTGGCTTCCGTGTGATTTCCTCTGAGTAACCCCTACTAGGGTGAGCTAACAAAGGAACGAGGTTGGGGCTTGAAAAGGGTTTCAACATGTCCACGAAACTATCAATATCTCGATTTATGGGTTCATTTTAAAAGAATCCTCATCAATTTTGGCTTAAGAAAAGTCGACAAGTCACACAAGAAACATTTTCAAAGTGAGTCCACATTTCGATCAACGAAATTTAATTGGGTGAAAGTAGTAGGCTAGTTGCAGCTGGTGTAGCTGGTGGCTAGGGTTGTAACTAGTTGTAGTTGGTGTAACTATTGTAACTTGTTGTAGCTTGGTGTAGCTGGGTGTAGCTTTGCTGGTGTAGCTAAGTGTAGCTTGGCTGGTGTAGCTGGGTGTAGCTTGGTGTAGCTAGGTGTAGCTAGTTGTAGCTATTAGCTGGGTATAGCTGGGTGTAGCTAGATTCGGTTTCTAAAATCGGTTGCTAAGTTAAAAACAGTTCCCTAGTAAGATCTGGCTTTTTTTCTTACAATTCAAAGTGCTGGAATCGAAGAAAACTGAAAAAACGTTGTGTTTCGAGCTGGTTGATTTTTCGGCTTTAATGCCTCAAATTTTCAATCACTAACAAAAATTCGATCATTCTGGAGTGCAGTTTTAGAGAATGAACATCTTTAAACATTCGTTAGGCGAACCTTAAAAAAAAATCGAACCTACAGTGCTGGACAATGAAATAGTGATGTTTGAAAAAGATCGCCACTTTCGCACGTCTGTAACTGCCTTGTCTTTGCGTTTAAACTATTAGTGTTCAACATTTTCTGAAAGCTCTTTTCAAGGGCTACACAATGGTAATACTCAATATTTAGAAATACGGGGGGGGGGGAAGGAGAAGGGAGAAGGAGAAGTTTTTGAGTAGGTAGAAGGAGAAGAGATGAGAAGGAGAAGGAGAAGGAGAAGGAGAAGGAGAAGGAGAAGGAGAAGGAGAAGGAAGTGGGGAGGAGAAGGAGAAGGAGAAGGGAGGAAGAGAAGGAGAAGGAGAAGGAGAAGGGAGAAGGAGAAGGAGAAGGAGGAAGAAGAGGAAAGAAGGAGAAGGAAGCTAGAAGGGGAAGAGTAGAAGCGGAAAAGAAAGAAAAGAATGAAAGAATTGGGGTGACAAGATTTGTCTTTAGAGTTCCCCTTTTAAATGGGACCCTAGAGAGGGAAAAAAGAGTTCATCGACAGAAGAGATTGAGTTCGATTCTCAAAGAATTTTCTCATCTTCTTAGCCTTTAAATCGTTTAAATCTCATATCTGGATGTCACAGAAGATTCTTGACGTAAAATTTCTTCACTTTTGGCTTTTGGCTTAATTTTTTGACTTGACTTGACCTAAAATTGGTATTATTTCTGAAAATTTTTTTTAATTTTTAAAAATTTTCCTTTGCTTTCCTTTCTTTTTCTTTATTTTATTATATCAGATGGGTTATTTTAAGCTTTTGAAATAACGAAATTCATTTAATAATCGTCCATCTGGGGATCTTCATAAAGAAAATCAATGAAATTAAGGGCTAT
>CAUEEP010000083.1:0-20591 GCA_958450365.1 Mesorhabditis belari
CTAAGCCTTATGATTCCCTCATCGAATTTTCGCCTTATGACCCAATTTTAGTCGGAAATTCGATGAGGGGAATCATAAGGCTTAGTTAAATGACGCTGGATTACGGTAGTTTTGACTGAAATGGATGAGCTTTTAGAGAAGGATTGGGAGAGAAAAATCCAGCACCCTGGTACACTACGAAACCAAACCACTCGCCAATTTGCAAAGTTGAACCTCAACTTTTTTTCATATGCCTTTTAGTACGCTGCTTTCTCTCCCTCGACACAAAGAGGTGTGGCTAATTTTCTCATCAAAAAAGCGATTCGTTCTTTCTCTTCCTCCTCTCCGCACACTTTTTGTCGTCTTTGTCGTTCGGAGGATTCTCTTTTCAAGCCGTTTTTTGCAGCCTGTAATTTGTCTCTTTTTGCCTTTTTTGTCGCTTATCTTCACTCGTTTGCTGTCAAGTTTTTGCGGCCAGCCATGGGAAATGGATACGGTGTAGATCGGATTTTCGGGCTCAAATTGGAAGAATTTGAAACATTCAAGAGCTTTAGGAGCTTGGGAATGTAAAGAGCTAGACGATTTACTGTAGAAATAGATAGAAGTAATGAGAGAAAATGAAATGGTTTCCCTTTACCCTTTAGTAAATAGAAAAAAGAGAGAACTTGAATTCTTGGTTCATCAATTACATAAGACTTTTTAAATTTGATAAATCAACTTTTTTTCAAAGATTTCAAAGAGTTTTACGCTCATTTCTTCAAGCATTTTTCAAGTTTAAAGCACAATGCAACGATTAAAACTGTAAAAACTTATTGATCATCTTTCAAGTTGAAACTTGAAAAAAGAAATCGCTCTTTAAAGGATTGTTAAAAAGAATGCAATTATTAAAATGCGATCATTAAAACGCAGTCATTAATTGATGAACCAAGAATTAAGTTCTTTCTTTTTTAATACATTTCACTCAATAATATTTCAATAATAGATCAGAATTAAACTAAAATTGAACATTAAGAAAATTGAGTGATTTTCTCGATTTTCTCAATCTCTCAACATCGTTTATTTAAATTAGTTTTCTTTTTTCTGTAAATGATTCCTAAAAAGTGCTCTAAAAATACTTCACAACAATCTAAGGCTGGCTTTTACTTTGATAATACTTAAACTACCTTGGGCAACCTATTGCAATAGTCCGGACATCCAGGGATCCCGCGGCAGCTCGAATCGGGCACCCACAAATCGGAGGAACCTGAGTCCTTTGATGATAAAGGTTTACTTTAGCCTTTTAACTTATAGTTATCATTTTTTAAAACCAATGTAATGCATTTTCTGTAACCAACCGGTGTCTATAATCATGTTAAAGCGCTGTGCCGGGGTACCGATTGAGAGTTGACCGATGTAAACGATCTGAAAGGGATACGGTTTTTAAAGCCTGCTTTAATCGCTTTTCCCGCTAATCCTTTATGGAAAAGTGCAGAAGATGTGAAGCTTTGTAGAGAAATGGAGTTGGAATTGAGAGGAAGGCTTTTCTACAAAGTTGAGGACTTTATTTCAGTACAGTGTTTTAAGAAGAGTGGTTGCGTGGATGATTTGAGATTTTTGATGGCCAAAGAACCCAGGCGAACAATCCTTCAAGGATTGTTTCAAAGAAAAATTCGAATTCACGAAAGAGTAGATGAGTGTTAGAATTGAAAAACCTTTGATTTCGGCAAGAGTACGTGGCTCGGGAATCGCCGAGAACCTGGAAAATGCTGGAATTTCAACAATTCCCATGTTAACCTTTAACTGCTAATGACCCGAATTGAGCAGAGATTACAAAGACAAAGCTTGAGCCAATAAAAAGTAAATTTGAAACACCAAAATTTATTTGAGCCTTTAAGACCTGAAAACGGAGTTTTGAAATTTCTACTGTTTGACTAATGATAGCGATTCAGATCTTGAGCCATTTAGGGTCAAAATTGAAACTTCAAAACTTTTCTCAAAGATTTAACCTTCAAATTCTTAAAATTCAATGTTTCGCCTAGAACTTGAACGATTTAAGCTTTTAATTTAAGCTTCTTCGATTAGATGTTTTCTTCTGAAGCCACTAAATGAGAAATTTGAAACTGAATTTTGATAAATCGTAATTTTTTTGAATCTGAATCTGAATTACATCGATCTACTGATTACAAGTACCAGCTTTTTTTGAAAGCAGTTTTGGAATAAATAGCAATCCAATTTTTCTTGTTCAAAGCTCGTTTCCAGTCATAAACCTTGAAACTTTGAACTCACTTGATCGATCTCGTCGTGTAGCCTTTTTTGAATATGCGGATGGTACATTAGAAAGATGATCGCCCACCGGAGAGTCGTCACTGTAAAGGTTTTGATTTTGAAAGCGAATTCTAACTTATTAACTCTTAAACTCTACCCAAACTCTCGCTAACATTGAAAAATGAAAATTTTCAAGAGAAAATCATAAAATAACTATTTCTTGTTTAAAATTACCCGAAGTCTCCATTCCGCCCGTCCACAAATCGCCGGATGTGAGCGGTAGGGTGAGCTTGCTGAAAAGGAATCAATCTTCCAGAGCATTATTTGTCCAATCACCTTTCAGAATTCTATTCTATTCTTCCTTCCCCCTGCAGTACCAAATCGGAGGAACCTGAGTCCTTTGATGATAAAGGTTCCGAAGCGGTAGGGTGAGCTTGCTGAAAAGGAATCAATCTTCCAGAGCATTATTTGTCCAATCACCTTAAACTCAGTTTATTCTAGTGGCTTGCTTGCTTGCCAAAACAGAAATGACTGTAGAGACTTGTTGATCTTTTTGCACAAGCAAGCCTCAATTTCGGAATGGAGCCTGCGTTAACATGCTTGCCTAACAGTGATTCTTGATAACAATTTTTGTCTTTGTTGCATCAACAAAACACGAGATTAGAAAGTCAATAAAGTGATGGATGGATAAAGTGATTTTACTTAATTCAAAAAGACGATCAAGCCACAAAATTTAATCACTGCACTCATTTTGAAGGTTTGAATTTGAAAAGGTTTAACAATAATAACCTATAATAATAAAGAAGAAAAAACGAAAGAGGAGAGAGAGAAAGGAAAAGAGAAAACGAGGTAATCTTCCGAAAATCAATGCGAGGTGGGGGAAAGCGGGGCCCTGGAGGGGTGAAGGGAGTACTGGAGTGAGGAAGGGAGAAGATATACAAGGGAAAAAGGCACGAATCAAGATGGCTAAAAATTTGCATCTGAATGAATCCGAATCTGACATCAGTTTTCACAAAAAGTCAAAGCTGGTACCAGATTTGGATTCTCATTCACCCAACAAAAGTTTCAAGAATTGCACCTTAATTTCGAGTTTGACAGCTTTGTTTGAGCACTTGGTTTCTCAAAATCAGCGATGGTTTGAGCATTTTGAAACATGCATTTGAGACAGAGCTTTTCATTTTCAACAAACCCAAGGCTTTTCTCTTCCAAAATCTATCTGCTTCCAATTATTTGAGCTCCTCATTTTCTGTTCACTTTTTGCATTTCTTTTCATTTCCAACCCTTTTTGGCCTCTATTTTTATGTGTGTGAGAAGGGGTTTTAATGAATGGAGGCCAATTTCAGCGTCTCTTTTTCCCATTTCTTTTTTCCAATTTTTTTCCACATCCAAATGATCAAGTGCCCGAGAGTGCTGGAAACATTTTGTTTGAAAGATTTCAAGCGTAATTCGAAATTGCGAGTTTCAAATGATCTAGATATGCTCTTACTTCCGTCTGAGGCTTTTCATTGTAGAATTTGTTTTTAGATTGTTTATAGAAATGATATGTGTTCTTTTTATTGCTGTTTTCCCAACCAAGTATTTGAGAGTCTTGTCAAGAATAAATCAGATAAAAAGAGTCGGCCTTAGGAGAAGAGGATTACGAGTTTCAAAATGTTGATGAGTCAAAAATCCTGGGTAGGGTAATGGTTTCGTTAGGGTCATTGATCACTTAAAATATCTATAAGCAAATGAAAGAATTGTTCGGGATTTTTTAAAAGGATTTAAAAAAGCCAGTTTCAAAAAGCGGTAGTTTCCTTGAAGATACTTTATGTTGATGATCCATCATTATCAATATTAGATTGAACTTCATGGCTTCAAATGTTTCGTTATTGATAGCCGTACACGTTGAAGGATTCAGTTTACCGTATTCTCTCTCGAATCTCTCACGGCGCCGAGTTGATAGCTATTTTACGGTTTCGAAGCTTTTGCAAGCTGAACACTCGAACCCTCCCACAAAATCTGATCGTCAGCTGCTTCGTCAGCTATCGTCAGCTACGTCAACTACAACATCTCATCGTCAGCGTCAGCTACACTTTCAGATCTCACTTCGATAGATTCTGATAAGCACTTTTCGAGATTACGAGGAATTTAGACGACGCTCTCGGTGCACTACTATTAGAGAGAATACGGTAATCCGTTTGATAAAAGGTGTCCCTTTTTCTAATCTTATTTATTTTGTATCTAATCTATTGACTTTTTGCCTTTTTCCGTGTGATTTCACAAAAGATATCTAAAGATATAAAAAGTGGATAGATTGTCTAAAAAAGAGACACGATTACGGTAGAAAGAGAAGTGGGACACGTTTCGGAAAATGAAAGAACCAGTTTTTTTTGTTGTTATCTAAAACAACTATAAAATCTAAATTTTCCACAATAAATTCAGCATAAGTGGACATTTAAAGGCCATTTTAAAGCCATTTTTAGCAAGAATATTGAATGCCTGGATTTTCTTGAGGGTATGAAGTCGGGTAGTCAAAAAGGGCTAACTCGATGATGCTGTTTAGACACCTTATCTAAAGAAAACCTATCTTCGTGTCAATAGATGAAAGATAGAGAAAAAACGTTTGATAATTCGCCAAAATTTCAGAGAAATTCATTCAGCCAATTTTTCCGCAGAGTTTTTTATAGATTTTTACGAAAAAGGCGTTTTTCACTCTCGAATTTGCTTCAAAGTGAACCGAAATTCATTTAAAAAGATGCAAATTGAACCGAAAAACACCTTGTTTTATAGAGCAAACTATAGATTAATTGGTGAATTTGTTACTTTTTAACAGAAGTACGAAAAAAACGAAAAGACCTTTGCATCAACCTAATATAACAATAAGTCAACAAAATGTCAACTTTAACTACTAGATAAGTAGTCCGGAAATTACTATTCAAGGATTTTCCAGACTCTAGAGCTTGTAAACTAAGAAAGGCTAAAGGTTGAATTGAAAAAATAGAGCCTTTAGGGTAACCCCTGCCGTGTCTCATGTAGTTCTTATCTGAGGTTTAAAACAGGTTAAAAAAAGTTGGATATGAGGTACACCATTGCGTTGAAGTTTATATCATTGAACTATCGTTTCACAATGAAATGTCTGATTGTAAGTAGTAAATAGAAATGTAATAAAACTGTAAAACTAGTGAATAGACGAGTAAACTGATTTCGAAAAGCTTCTCAACTGATTTATTTCAGCGTATTCTCTGGCGACTCCTTGGCGAGTGTAAAGAGGCGCAAATCGGGTTGACGGGTTTGTTTTTAATAGCTCACAGCGGTTGATTAATGTAGTTAATCTATAAATAATAAACTTATAGGATTCTGATCAAAGCTGAATAATTTCTAGTAATCATATCAGCTTATTGTACACTTGAAAGTTAAAATTAAAAGATTTGACTGAAAGATTTGGCTAAAATCGAGTTGCAGATTCTCTTGCAATGACCCCAGCAGCTCTGCTTTATGTTTCTCTCATCTAAACACCAATATAAATAATCTATTTCTTCTAAACAGTCAATATAAATAATCCTAAGACTTATAGTTAGATTCTGATCAAATCTGAATAATTTCTCGTAATCATATCAGCTTATTGTACACTTGAAAGATCAATTTTAAACTAAAATCGATTTACAGATTCTCTTGCAATGACCCCAGCAGCTTCAGTCTCCCTTTGTGTTTCTCTCATTCAAACAGCCAATATTTCCGCCGTCGGCAAGATCAATATGATCAGGTAAAAAAATCGGATTGAATTTCAGTGAAAAAAGTCAGTTGTTGACTAAATTTAAATGCTTTCTTAGGAGTTTCGAATGAAAAAAGACAGAAAATTTTAGGTAGAGGACTACTCATCCCGGAAGAATCAAAGCATTGAGGAGACCCAGCGTTGGTTGGCACCGATTCTTGGATATGAAAATGATTAAAATGGGAAAAGAAATGGGAAATGTTTTAAGTTTTCATTCAATAAATTCGATTTTTGTTTTTTGATTGTTCTGTTGAAGTTGTTGTTGAAGTTGTTGAAGTTGAATTCTTTGAAATCTGAAAACTCGAATGAATGAATGAACGAATGTGATAGTCCATCTTCTGATTCGAAAATGTTCCGAGCCGTTGCGAATAATTCTTTCTGAAGAAAGCATGACTAAGCTTCTGGCATGCTATCTAGACCATGGCTTCAATCCGATCGATTTGGAGTGCTTGTGACAATGAACAATGTTCAATTCTTTGCTCATCATTGTAGTCCTTTGTGTAGTTTGTACTCAAATTTTCTAAACAAACCCTTTCTAGCGCACTAAAATCATTCTAGTGGTGCGCTAGATGGCGAGGATTTACAGAGGTGAATTTATGATGGATTCAGTGCACGAGAAAGGGTTTGTTTCGTGAGTCACAAAGTACAACAGAAAGAGTGAAGAAGTTGGCAACTGGTTTAGTTGAAATTTTTGAAAATCTTATTGAATAATGGAGTTAAAGATCAAATCAAATTGAAATTGACATTACGCGCAAATCATTCTTTCATTTGTAGACAGAAAGAAAAAGATGGAGAAAGGGAAAAAAGAAAAAAAAGAAGAAAAGAAGAAAAGGAAAGACTCCGGATTTCTCTCTCTTTCCTTTGATTTGACGAGAAATCGATATTTTCTTGGCTCTTTTTTCCTTCTTTTTCCCCCTCACTTTCCCATTCACAAATCACTCAGATCACCTCTTTAGAAATGCTTTTTTTCAATCGAAAATTCAATATTGATATTAATATTATCATTTTTTTTTATAAAGATTGAAATCAAAATAAGATATTCATTCAATCAAGCAATTTTTAAATCTTTCGTGTACTTAGTTCTCATTTTATACGCACCTGGTAGACTAAATCTAAAAAAAAACGAAAACAATTCAGTGTATCAGATTAGCATCAGATTTTTCTGCGTTTGTTAGCATCAGATTTCTTAGGTAAAATTTCTAGGGTAGAGGACTACTCATCCCGGAATCTACTCTCTTCTCTGAGTCTTTGACTTTCTTCTGACTTTTGACTTTTATTGGTTGAAGCCAAGCGAAGCTAAGCGCGACACACGGAGGCGTCCTCTTTTTCCAAACCTCCTGTAAAACTAGATTCTCAGCCAGCTTTTATATTTCCCATTGTTTTTTCGCGAGCTCAATAATCGAAAAATTGCGATGAAATGAAATTATTGAAATTATTTTCCATGTGATTAAGCGCAAATTGATCGGATGATTTTTTGAAATACAGCTTCTCTGTAAAACAGTCTCGACTTTTTCAAATTTCAAACAAATTTTTCTTTTAAACCGCCTCAAACGAGTATAAATTAAAACCCCAGAGACCCGTTTGTCATCAAGAAAATTGAAACTCAAACTTTTTTAGCGCTATCTAACCATTTCGTGGGAAATTTATCCAAGCTTTTGGAAGAGCCATAAAAACTGCAGGTTGAGTTCGCTTTCGAGATGGGACGGGAGCGGACAAATGTAACCCTTTTTATGCACCCGGACATTTGCGCACCTTTTTTTCCGCACCTTGCCCATTAGCGCACCTTTTTTTGCGTTTTAAACAACCTCTAAAAAGCTAATATTAACGAATTTCTATTGCAGTTTGAGAGTTATAGAATCCTAAAAGGTCAATAAATTAAACAAGGAGTGGAAAACTAATCCAATTTTTACATGAACTTTTGAAACATGACTTTTCTTTTGGCTAAAGAGACAGATTAGAGAATCAATTTAGTTAAAAAGTAATTAAGATAAAACTCTGATAAATTGAGTAATAACATTTGAATTAAGCACAAATCTTTTTTGGTTGTTTTCTGGTGCTTATGCTATTTTTTAGTAGCTAGTGAGACTAACAAAAAAATGCTAGCAAGAGAAAAGCTTAGGTTTCAATTTTGGGCAAGTAGGGAAGTGAGGAAGTCTCGATAATCCTTTGAACCCCAGCAAGCTCTTCAGAAACCGGCTTTCACCGGCATTTTGTGCGTTTAAAAGTGCTACTTGGTTTTGCTTTTTAAGCCTTTTAAGTCAGTCAGTCGATACAGTGCTCAAACAGTGCTCAAATTAGGGTTTGTTAAATTCTTTTGTTTCAAAATTTATTAAAATTTATTTTAAAAAACCAAAAAAGATTTGTGCTTTTTGCTTAGTCACAATTCACAATGCTAACCTAAAAGTGACGAAAATTCGAGTAAAATTTGAAATTCCTATATCAAAGAGGAAAGAATTGAATTAATTCTTAAGATTTCACTTATAGATTAGATATTTTGAAACATGAATACTTCTCCTGATTATTCAATGGTTTTTGCGGAGGGTTTTGAGACGGCACAGGGAAAACTTGTTGTCATCTTGGGGCAGGTCTTATGTGCTATGAACTGTCTTCTGTCTGTCTGGAGGATACTGTAGTCTGTCTTCTGTTGTCTGTCTGCCTTCTGTCTGTCTGTCTTTCTTGAGGTTATTGTAGTCAGTCAGTCAGTCTGTCTGTCTATCTTCTGTCTGTCTTTCTGGAGGATACCGTAGTCTGTCTCTCTGTCTTTTTGTCTGCCTTTCTGCCTTTCTTGAGGATACTGTAGTCTGTCTGTCGGCCTCTCTCGAGGATTGTAGCCTGTCAAAAAAAATTTTGGAAGAAGAAAAAAAAATAATAAAAAGAATTTTATGCTGATTCTAAATCAAGAAAATCCATCAAAAAAACTGAAAAACTAACTGCGTCTAACGTTGCCTAACTTTCCCTTCACGCGCAGATGGCCGAGTGGTGAGATCGCGAACGAAAAACGAGAGTGGGAAAGAGGAGTCGTGGGTTCGGTCCCGAGAAAATTAGCTTTGCTTTTCTTTCAAAATGAATTTACTTTTATATAAAAGGGAAGAGACGTCCTTTTGTCTAAAGAACATTATACGCGACATTTGCTACAATAAAGTTCTCAAATAACCTATGGAAACATCCCTTTTTACGGCTGCATGTTCCCCATTCACAGAGCTTTGATCTGGGTGATGGGGAAGAGTGTTCATTGATTATTGGGGGAAGAGTGTGCATTGATTATTGGGTTCATTGATAAATAATTGGGTTTCAACTTTTGGTCAAGTTAATCAAAAGCATTACAACTAATCATGGTTTGCTCTATGGAAAATAAAGAACAAAATCCTTGTTCAAAGCTTAGTTCGCAAAAACAAGTCTTTCCCGTAGCAGATCATAGCAGTAGAGTAAATAGTGAGTGTCCTCCCGGGCATAGTGCATCATTTCTGCGGGGAGTGGTCTGAAAATGAAAGGAATAACATAAACCCCAATTTGAAACTGAAAATTTCAAATAAATTACTGGCGGTAACTTTGAAAACCCATTAAAAACCCATTAAAAATAAGTTAATTCTAAATGTTTTGGAGCAATTAGAAAAGTGACTGCAAAAAGACTGAAACAGAAAATCTTGTATTGCCCAGAACGCCCCACATAAAGTGACATTAAGCTGACAAGTCTAAATTGGATTGCTTGAACAGTTTCTTCCACATAAACCTCCTTTGGTGTTCATGAATTCATGGTGTTCAAAGTATTCATGAATTATTGCATCATTTCTTCGGGGAGTGGTCTAAAAATAAAAGGAATAACATAAATCCCAAGGTTTTCAGCCCTAACACGCCAATCGGTCGTCTGGAATTCCTTGTTGAGTTGTACTTGACACAGCGAGTCAACAAGGTACTAAATAAATGAAATATAGCTCAACAACAAACTTAGTATCTTTGACTTTTTTTTTGTAGACAAACTTGTAAGCTATGTTTTGGTAGACCCAAATGCCTCGCAGCGCGGCCTGTGTCAAACATGTTCACCACGTAGATGCCAAAATCGCGCTGCAACCACACGATATCCTTGTCGGCTCCATGAAATACCTAAAACAAAAATACCTTTAAGTTACCTTCAAGATTATTTTAAATTTACCTTTAAAATCTGAGAACGGCTCGTCCAAAATATGCAGCTCTGACCATAACAAAAATGGGTCAAGCAAAAAGCCGGCGTCCCTTGTGGAGATTTGAATCAAACATGTGATCCCCATGTACGAGCGATAATGCTAGATTGGCAAGCATTCAACGTGTCCTTAAGCGATCTCAACTTTTCCACATCGTTCACCAGTGTCAGCGTGGTTTCATCCAGGGGTTTTGTAGGGCTGAAAGTTAACAATTTAGTGTTTTAGAAAACTTTCATTATAAACATACCAAAGGCTCTCGTGAAATCAGCTGATCCTCGGGCACACGCTAAAATGTTGGAGCTCGATGCTGTAGGGATTCAGCTCTGGAGCACCTTTATCTGCTAATTTGTATCTAAATAACTGTTCCTTAAATACAAACCTATACAAATCTAACAATCATATCGCCTTCTTCATGTATCGTCACTCCGCCTCGTTGAATAGTGAAGGGAAATCGAACGGGGGGAAATGGAGAATGAGTATGAGAAAGGGTGGGAAAAGGCAAGGAAAAACAATAAGGGAAAGTAATTTTTAATTTTGAAATTTTAACGATTCTTTAAGTAGAATTGATGCTTTTGAGCTCTTTGACTATCTGCTTCAAGAAAAACAAACCATTTACTTAGTGTAGTTGTTAGTGTAGTTGTTCTGGATCCTCGCTAACAAATTGGTTATTTCCA
Organism: Mesorhabditis belari; assembly: GCA_958450365.1. Taxonomy (NCBI): domain Eukaryota; kingdom Metazoa; phylum Nematoda; class Chromadorea; order Rhabditida; family Rhabditidae; genus Mesorhabditis; species Mesorhabditis belari. Next base: position 10,827 of record CAUEEP010000083.1, read on the forward strand.
TTTCTATTTTTTAGGGTATTCAGATTCTGTAGTAGAAACATGTAGCAGCCGAGAAGCATTGTCGAAAAGGCACAAGCTATCCTACACATCAGATTGAAACTCGTCATTTTTAAATTACTGAACATTTGCTCTGCTGGTTCGTTTGCCTGTTCAAGATTTTTCCCAACGATTCCCAACGGTGGCAGTAGTCGGAGAAGAGGTGAAGAGGGGGATCAGTGCAAGAAAAAGTCATCCGACGGTCCGGCCACGGGCACCTTGGGGACCCCTGGGCCTCTGTTCCCTAGTTCAGCCTGGACTCTTACCCTGTGCAGGCTTTACCCTGACCCCAACCCTTACCCCTACCCAACCCCTGCCCCCAGTCTGGACTCTTGGGCGACCTCTGAACCCCTGTACTCTCCGTAATACCCCGTAGGCCTGTACCCTACCTATATCCCTTTCAGCTTTCAATCATAGTACCCTACCCTAGTTGGGCCCTACCCCTTCTCTGTACTACACTTCCCTACCCTACCCTAGCCTGTACCCCTTGTAGACCCTAGAACCTCTGTACTCTTCCCCCTGTACCCTACCCCAACCCTCACCCTGGAACCTGGTCCCTTTCTGTACATCTTTTCATCCTTTCCACTCTTTCCCAGTCCTCCTACCGTTTCAGAATTCTCTCGAGAAGAGAGAAGTGAAGATTTTGCGGAGAGGGTGAGAAAAGACATTGACACCACCGGATTCTAGCATTCCAACGGCGATAATAGGTTGAAAAGCTTTTAAAAATTAAAGCAGACCTTTTTTTACCGATTTACAAAGGTTCTTGCCTAAAAATGAATCAAAAATCTGTCAAAATTTCTCTTTTCTATTTTTTCCGATAACTGCTAGGAAAAAATAATTATTAAGAAAGTGAAGAAAGAACAGTGTTCTAATTATGCTGAGTTTCAAGTTGGTTTTGGTCAAAGAATGGCAATCATTAGTCAATAAAACCAATGAAGTTTCCATTGGTGTTATCCGGTTTCGAAATTTTGATCCAGTTAATTTTGAAATTTGGAACACAACTTTCCAACTTATTCATCTCGTTTTGTATTTTTCTCTCGCTAATTTCGTTCAGATTATTTATTTGAAAGTTTAAAGCTCGTTCCTCTTGAAAGCTCTCTCTGAATACCGTCTTAAAACAACCTTAATAGCGGTCAAAACTGAGCGTTTAAGTTTTAAGATTTCACTTGTAATTAAGTACAATTTCAAGTTAATCGTCCTGTTCTTCCGTTGTCGATTTCAGTTGAAATTATTGTTTCAAAAAGCATTGATTCTTCTTGTAATTTCGATATTCCATCGATTCTCGACTTTTAAGACTTTAATCGACTTTAAAAGGCTCAAAAAACAGCTCAAAAGGGTACAAAAGGTGCGCAAAATAGCGTGAAAAATGCATTTTGCAAAAATCTAATGAGATTAGAGAAATTATATAGGAAATTGTCGGTAGATATGCAAATTTGGGGTCTTTTTGAAGGTTTTTTCAGATGTTCGGGATTTGACCCAAAAAAGGGCAAAAGGGTAAAAACGAGAAAAACGATGGCTAAAAGGTGGCTCTCGATTGCCGCCAGATGCCCTGACAATTTGGAACACGAAAAATTTGAATGCAAAGGGATCTAAGGGCAATTTGTTTTGAGGGAATTCAATAGTAAAATGATTTAAATTTTCAATTTTAATTCGAATAATTGCAAGACAATTCTTGTGCAAGACACAAAGACACAGACTTTTTCAGATTCTGTTCCTTGAATCAAAATCTCAAAAAAAGCAAAGCTTGAAAGCCTTTGCAAGCTTGAAACTAAGCTTCTTTAAAATTTAATTTGCCTGGTTGTTAATCTATTTCAGTTTTTGATCTAAATTTGGTTTTTTGAGAAAAACTCGGTCATTTTCTCTGTTTCTCTTTTTGTGTTCTTCATTTCCCCTCGAAAAACATATGCATTCATTGGGGGAGTTTCGCACATTGTTATTATATGGGTAACAAGGTCAAATCCGTTGTTGTGCAGAAGGGGAAAGGCGAAAGGCCAAAATGGAGTGAGAGGAAATGGAAATGCCCGGATTTCAATGTCTATTTCAAAATTTTGAATTACTCGCCTACCGTACTCGTCTGTTTTTAAGTACAACAGCTGGGGTACTTAACTCTAGTAAACTAAAAGCTACGGTACTCGATGAGCTACTGTACTCGTCTGTCTACGGTCTTTAAAGTACGGTAATTCTCCTATGTCATCGATTTGGTCTGAAAACTCATCTGCTCAACTCTTTTATTTTAATATTGCACTCTCATTTCATGTTTACGCAGTTTCCTTTAGCCCCAAGGGGATGTTTGGTTTGGTGTGTGGCTGAGGGTAAAAGCGCATAGATAAGCAACTAGTTTCAAGTTAAACGACTCTCCTTTGCATCTTTTACTAAATAAATTCATAAGTAAGCTTGAAAAAATCCTTCTCGGCAAGTTTCGACTATTTCAATTATTTAAGTTTCAAGTTATTTAAGGTCAAACATTATGGCTTAGCTTTAATGGAGGTTTAGGGGTTTTGCAAGCGTAAAGTAACTCGTTTTACAAGCGGTTTTACAAGTAACTAGCGTTTATTAACAAGCGTTAAGCTGGTGGATTACGTCGACAACGAGGCACCGCAATACTTTTCGAGGAAAAACTTCGTGCTCCTATTCCCATTCCGCCAGGATAAATAGAAAAAGGGAGCACACAGCTCACTCAAGATAAAGCTTAAATAATGGGTTTTTAAAGTTACACAAGCTACGACAAACGGACAACTGCATATCGTCTAGCACTTATTACGGGGAGTTTATCCATTAACTTTGAATTTTAACTCATTTATTGAATTTTGACTTACTGCAGAGCAGCGGCAATTCGCCACAACCTCATAAAAGAATCATTTTGCATTATGGGAAACTTTAATGTTCATCTTTGAATGCTTTCTTTGCTTCTTTGTTAACCGTTGAGTGCCGGCTTCTCTTCTCTTCTCTTTCTAACTTTTATTTAATCTACAAAAATTTCAATAGGAAAAAATGAAATGCAAAAACACAAAATAATTGCAGAAAAATAATTGCTTTTTCTAATGAAATCAACCGTAGTTTAATTCGTGTTTTTCGGCTTATACCAACATATCTCACAATCAGCTTTCTGAATTTCTGAAGAAAGACGAGATGAGCGCTGGAATTCAAAAGTTTTTGTACCAATCGATAGAGAAAGACTTGGCGCATCCAATGATCCAATGCTATCCAACTAATTGAACAGCGCAACACCAAGATATTTGAGGTTGATTTCATTAGAAAAAACCATTATTTTTCTGCAAAATAACATTAAAACGGGTTTCAAAATATTGAATGCCTGGATTTTCTTGAGGGTATGAAGTCGGGTAGTCAAAAAGGGCTAACTCGATGATGCTGTTTAGACACCTTATCTAAAGAAAACCTATCTTCGTGTCAATAGATGAAAGATAGAGAAAAAAACGTTTGATAATTCGCCAAAATTTCAGAGAAATTCATTGAGCCAATTTTTCCGCAGAGTTTTTTATAGATTTTTACGAAAAAGGCGTTTTTCACTCTCGAATTTGCTTCAAAGTGAACCGAAATTCATTTAAAAAGATGCAAATTGAACCGAAAAACACCTTGTTTTATAGAGCAAACTATAGATTAATTGGTGAATTTGTTACTTTTTAACAGAAGTACGAAAAAAACGAAAAGACCTTTGCATCAACCTAATATAACAATAAGTCAACAAAATGGTCAACTTTAACTACTAGATAAGTAGTCCGGAAATTACTATTCAAGGATTTTCCAGACTCTAGAGCTTGTAAACTAAGAAAGGCTAAAGGTTAAATAGAGCCTTTAGGGTAACCCTGCCGTGTCTCATGTAGTTCTTATCTAGAGGTTTAAACAGGTTAAAAAAAGTTGGATATGAGGTACACCATTGCGTTGAAGTTTATATCATTGAACTATCGTTTTACAATGAAATGTCTGATTGTAAGTAGTAAATAGAAATGTAATAAAACTGTAAAACTAGTGAATAGACGAGTAAACTGATTTCGAAAAGCTTCTCAACTGATTTATTTCAGCGTATTCTCTGGCGACTCCTTGGCGAGTGTAAAGAGGCGCAAATCGGGTTGACGGGTTTGTTTTTAATAGCTCACAGCGGTTGATTAATGTAGTTAATCTATAAATAATAAACTTATAGGATTCTGATCAAAGCTGAATAATTTCTAGTAATCATATCAGCTTATTGTACACTTGAAAGTTAAAATTAAAAGATTTGACTGAAAGATTTGGCTAAAATCGAGTTGCAGATTCTCTTGCAATGACCCCAGCAGCTCTGCTTTATGTTTCTCTCATCTAAACACCAATATAAATAATCTATTTCTTCTAAACAGTCAATATAAATAATCCTAAGACTTATAGTTAGATTCTGATCAAATCTGAATAATTTCTCGTAATCATATCAGCTTATTGTACACTTGAAAGATCAATTTTAAACTAAAATCGATTTACAGATTCTCTTGCAATGACCCCAGCAGCTTCAGTCTCTGCTTTGTGTTTCTCTCATTCAAACAGCCAATATTTCGCCGTCGGCAAGATCAATAAGGATCAGGTAAAAAAATCGGATTGAATTTCAGTGAAAAAAAGTCAGTTGTTGACTAAATTTAAATGCTTTCTTAGGAGTTTCGAATGAAAAAAGACTGAAAATTTTAGTAGAGGACTACTCATCCCGGAAGAATCAAAGCATTGAGGAGACTGAGCGTTGGTTGGCACCGATTCTTGGATATGAAAATGATTAAAATGGGAAAAGAAATGGGAAATGTTTTAAGTTTTCATTCAATAAATTCGATTTTTGTTTTTTGATTGTTCTGTTGAAGTTGTTGTTGAAGTTGTTGAAAGTTGAATTCTTTGAAATCTGAAAACTCGAATGAATGAATGAACGAATGTGATAGTCCATCTTCTGATTCGAAAATGTTCCGAGCCGTTGCGAACAATTCTTTCTGAAGAAAGCATGACTAAGCTTCTAATGCTATCTAGACCATGGCTTCAATCCGATCGATTTGGAGTGCTTGTGACAATGAACAATGTTCAATTCTTTGCTCATCATTGTAGTCCTTTGTGTAGTTTGTACTCAAATTTTCTAAACAAACCCTTTCTAGCGCACTAAAATCATTCTAGTGGTGCGCTAGATGGCGAGGATTTACAGAGGTGAATTTATGATGGATTCAGTGCACGAGAAAGGGTTTGTTTCGTGAGCACAAAGTACAACAGAAAGAGTGAAGAAGTTGGCAATTGGTTTAGTTGAAATTTTTGAAAATCTTATTGAATAATGGAGTTAAAGATCAAATCAAATTGAAATTGACACACGCGCAAATCATTCTTTCATTTGTAGACAGAAAGAAAAAGATGGAAAAGGGAAAAAAGAAAAAAAGAAGAAGAAAGAAGAAAAGGAAAGACTCGGATTTCCTCTCTTCCCTTGATTTGACGAGAAATCGATATTTTCTTGGCTCTTTTTCCTTCTTTTCCCCTCACTTTCTCCATTCACAAATCACTCAGATCACCTCTTTAGAAATGCTTTTTCAATCGAAAATTCAATATTGATATTAATATTATCATTTTTTTTATAAGATTGAAATCAAAATAAGATATTCATTCAATCAAGCAATTTTTAAATCTTTCGTGTACTTAGTTCTCATTTTATACGCACCTGGTAGACTAAATCTAAAAAAAAACGAAAACAATTCAGTGTATCAGATTAGCATCAGATTTTTCTGCGTTTGTTAGCATCAGATTTCTCTTAGGTAAAATTTTAGGTAGAGGACTACTCATCCCGGAATCTACTCTCTCTTTCTTGAGTCTTTGACTTTTCTTCTGACTTTTGACTTTATTGGTTGCTAAGCCAAGCGAAGCTAAGCGCGACACAGGTGTCCTCTTTTCCAAACCTCCTGTAAAACTAGATTCTCAGCGAGCTTTTTATATTTCCCATTGTTTTTTCGCGAGCTCAATAATCGAAAATTGCGATGAAATGTGAAATTATTAAATTATTTTCCATGTGATTAAGGCAAATTGATTTTTTGAGTCAGATTTTTGGAGTCAGGCAATGAGTCAAACTATCACAAACCTAGAATCAATTACCTTAAAATAGGAAAATTGTGATTAAGGCAAATTGATCGGATGATTTTTGAAATACAGCTTCTCTGTAAAACAGTCTCGACTTTTCACAACCGGAAAATGCCCGGTTAATTGGCAAGGTTTAAGACTGGCTTTGCTTCGAAAGTGAACATTTAAAAGCCATTTTAAAGCCATTTTTAAGCTATCTTTCCCAAGCTACAGTGCTTGATCGGGTTTTTTTAAAAAACCATGTTTCAAATTTTTTGAATTAAGCACTTCCTTCGCTCGATGAATAGATGAAAGATAGAGAAAAAACGTTTGATAATTCGGTTGCAGCTTTCTTCTAAGCTTCATTTTGAGACCATAATTCATTGTGAGAAATCTAGTGGATTTCACGATCAAAAAAATCATGTTTCAAAGTAGTAAAGGTGTAAGCGATTTGCGAAATTTTAATACGAGGTACGTTTAGATGTGCTTTAACTTTGAATCTACACGAAGGGTTTAGCTACACTGAATGCTTTTTTGCACCCCTTTTCAAAGGCGAAATTCAAACTTGCTCACCTGATGAAAATTGCCGATGAAGGGCAATGGCATCGGGCCGGGCCTCGGGCATAGAATTTTCTGGGGAATTTCAGCATTCCCTGCAGGTTAATCATAGATTTAAGAATTCTACTTTTCAAGCCTTCAGAAGTAAGAAGCCTTCAGACCACTTCCGAAAAGGCCGAAAGAAAGGGGAGGGGATAAGTAGGCTACCAAAACCAAAAGAGACCACTCGAATCAGAGCTATTTTCATTCTTTCATTGTTTTGCTGAAATGAAAACCCTTTATAATACTGTTACAAGAATTCATGCTTCAATAAATCACGATTTCACTTCGAATTCCAGGCTTGACCAAGATCCGAATTTCCGTCTCAGCTTCAACTCGAGCGGACGATCCTCCAGTGCTAATTGGCTTGAAAAGATCCGAATTTCCCCCTTAACGGTCATAATCGACCTTGTCGTTGTCACTTTTCCTCAAATGCACAAAAAGAAAAAATTGTTAGGAAAAGGCATTTTTCTTAATAATCAGCTTGTGGCATTTCTCTTTTTGAAATTCTTTTTCGTTCGGGATGTGGCCGCTTTCCTCTTCTCTCTTTCTCTCTCTCGCTTTTTCTCTTTCTCTCTCTTTCTCCCTCTCTTTCCCTTGTTTCAGATTCATCACCGCCATTCCTTTCTCCTTTCTAATCACTCCTCATTTTCACTCATCATCAGCTAAGAAACGCACTGATTTGATGTCTTTTTTCGTCTTTTTCCGACTCTTCAATGGGAAATTGATGTGATTGGACTTGACCTAAAGCTGGGTGGAAGTTCAAAAGAGTTGATAGTTGATAAAGGATAAAGAAGCCTTCAGACCACTTCTGTCTGTGGCAGCCGAAAGAAAGGGGAGGGGATAAGTAGGCTACCAAATTTTTTGGCCACTTGGTCGTTTCTTGGAAGATATAGAAGTATTATTTTCTTATTTACCTTTTGAAAGTTGCTGCAAATGCCGTAACCCTCAAGTTTATGAATGAGTAATCTATGTGAAACAGTATCAAAAGCTTTAGAGAAGACCATAAAGCTCCCGTTTGGAACAAGGCCCTTTGGTTTTGAAGGATCTTTGTAGGTAAGCTAGAACTAATTGAGGACAACCTTAAAAAAGGATCTGCTTGTTTGCTGCGTTTAAGCGGAAAATGCATCGAGGGATGCTACGTGAACGGGATTGAAACATACCCGTCGGATACAGGTGAGTAAATAGTAATTTCATTTTCAGAATCCAGAAAAAAGTTCCAAAAACTTTAGTAACTCATTCTGAATGAATCCTATCAAACCTTCATTAAAAACTGACTTGCAATGTGGAGCGGTCAACTTTGAAACTTCAAACTTTTCGTTATGAAAATCTTGAAGCCTTTGATTTCTGTGCCTTGAAGCCAACACCAAGTGTATTCAATTACTATTGCTCCTATAATTCTTTTGATGATTCAGGCGAATCTTTGTTTACGAACAAAATTAACATTCAACTTACTCACTCAGAACTTGCCCATCTCGAAGCCGAATTTTTTAAACCTTTCAGATTCTATTATTTCGTTTGGTTTTTATTGATTAGATTTAAATCAGCTGCCAAAATTGAACTTCAGACTTTGGCTGATCCGGAGCAGAAATTGTGAACTCTTTTGTTGAGCCAAATGATTATCATTTAATTTACCATGCTCAAGCCGATCAACTTGAAACCCAACTATAAACCTTTCAGATTTTTGCTGTACTGAATCACAATTGCGGCGACTCATCTCAGAAACAGCGAAATCCCGTTAATGGTTTATTCGAGACAAGGAGGAAAAGTGCAAGCGACTTTCCGGTACACCTACAGTAAGTAGAGAAAGAAGCTTGGATCTTCTAGGATCGTTGACCTATAAATCTATTCCTTAAGAGATTGATTCGAGCCTCAGCTTGAAACTAGGTTTTGACAGGTTGCGAAGCACTTGTTTCACGCTTGTGCTTTGAGCTCTCTAAAATCCCTCAAAACACCCCCTTTCTGGCGCGCTCATCTCTCCAATTTTCCTCTTACAGCAACCGGTTTCATGAGGGGAGGGAAAATGGAAGAAATGATGTGCACCAGAAAGGGGATGTTCAATTCGAGAGCATAAAGTATCCATTCCTAGCTAGGTCCCGATTCCTCCTCAATCCAAGAAATCCGATAAATCCAACCCAACATATAACTTTTAGAAAAACTATCAAAATTACAATAATCAGTTGACAATCGTATCACACGGGATTTGAGAGCATAAAAGTATCCATTCCTAGCTAGGAACCACAGCTAGGAATGGATTCCTCCTCAATCCAATAAATTCATACGCGCCTCATCCCCCACTCACCGCCGACGATTTGACTCGTTTGGAAAAGACGAACGACGTCCATTTACAGGTTTCAACTTTAGAAAAGATTAGCTTATTGAGACAATTTAAAAATGGGAAAACATTTTGACTTAACAATTCACATAAACTAACGCATCGGCAAAAAGATTTTAATTTGATTTTTTGAAACATCAATTTTTTAACGACCAATATTTCAGGAACAAAGCTCACCCCGACTCGGCCTTCACGCCACTGTTTCTGAGCCAGCAGTGCTTAATAATTAAATTATTTCTATTCTATTTTACTATTTATTTAGTTAGCAAATAAATATAAACACTGTATTGCCTTTCCGTCTGAATTTTCTTGGTTTTGAGAAATCATTAAATTAAATTTTTCTTGGTTTTGAGAAATCATTAAATTAAATCGATTCCAATACAATAAAGCGAGTTTTGCACTTGGTACCAGAATTACCCAAGACTACTAAATCTACAATGCTACTAAGAGTTTTCCTTGTTCAAACCATACATCTAACTTTTGAAACATAACTTTTTGAATGACTCACTTTAATATATGGTTTCAAAGCAAAAAAATATTGGTCGATTAAACTTAATTGATGTTTCAAAAATCAAATTAAAATCTTTTGCCGATGCGTTAGTTTCTGTGAATTGTTTAGGGTCAGAAATGTTTTCATTTTTAATTGTCTCCAATGCGCTAATCTTTTCTAAAGTTGAAAACAGCAAATGGACGTCGTTCGTCTTTCCAAACGAGGCGCGAAAGCTGAAATGAACTGGATG
>CAUEEP010000086.1:0-16788 GCA_958450365.1 Mesorhabditis belari
CTGAAGTTCTCAAAAATCCGATTTCTGCTTTTTTTTGACTCACTGTTAGTTCTGTAGGCGGAAACTCTGGCCTGAGCAATAACAAGAAATTGTGACCGTCACTGCATTAAGAAACTTATTAAAGTCTTCAGCGATTGCAAGTAGTCTGAAACAAAGAGATCCTTTAAACAAGAAAATCTTTATCGAATTGGAAGTGTTAGTTTATCGTTGGTTGCAGCGGAATAGATGGCTAAAGGAGTTGTGAAGAGGGAAAGCACCAATGACTGAAAACTTTAGATACAAGATGCGTGAAAAGATTTCTCCCTTCTCGTTTCTTTAGATAAAATCAAATAAAATAGAGACAAACGAAGAGCAAATTTGAAATTTATAGCTATTTTTACCGTAAGGAGGCTTTTTCTTAAAAGGATCTTCTCTTTCGAAAATCTGTTTTTATTAGTTTGAGGAAAAAGTAATGTCGGTTTTGAATTTCCGTTGTTGACAATTTTCCAGTTCTTTACTCATGCAATTTTTTCAAATAGATATCAGCTAGACACTCTATACTTTCATATTATATTTCACTTTTACAAATTTTAACAATATTTTCAGGTACAGGATGCAAGACGAATAGTTCCGACTTAAAGCCGCTTCGTGGTATGATTTTTAAACAAAGGAAATCCGCGACTGAATCGCATCAGACAATCATTGAAGTTTTTGCGGAAGACAGCATTAGCGAAAGCATTCCTGTCAAGGTCCTCCCTCGAATTTTTCGAGAATTTAGCGGCAGTCACTTGGAAGCGTGACAGGCCACCTCTTCGCGCATCTGGAAGAGAAATTGCATTGGAGGGCACATAGGTAGCAAACATGGAGACTTTTTCGGATGGTTTAATTACCCAAGTTTCCAGAAGCTTCGCGTTTACGTGCGCTCTCTGTATGAATCTTATAAGTTTGAGTTCTGGACAGTACCTTTTGACACCAAAAACATGAAAATCGGCGATTGCCCCGATTCGGGGACACCCCGAGTTGTCATCTTGGGGGCAGGTCTTATGCGCTATTTCAAACTTGCTCTCTATTTATCTGAAATTTAATTAAAAACGCATTTTGACTCTTTTTCTAGAATCACAACTCTTCAAATGAATTTTTATAATGAAATAGTCCACCAAATTTGTTTTAGTTTTCTGCAAATAGCTTTTATTAAGTTTGGGCTTCTGATCTATCTGATCATTCTGATTTGTCAAAGATAATCCTTTTTTATAAGTTTGTTCGACATTTGTCTTCGTCGATCTTCCGGTAAAAGTCATTAAAACAAAGCGAACGGTTCCAGAAATATTGAAAAGCTTTTCTTGACAACTTTTAATAGAGAAAAGCAGTCAAATGACAGATCTGCCAGTGAGATGTTGATTAGCGATAGCGCTCGACGAAAAACGAGCAAATGTTCATCACTTGTACGATTTGCTTGCCATTTCTGATTCTTGTGAATATGTTCACAAGAATGAGAGTCATCGCATATTTTGCTATGGTAAGTGGAAACAGCAATTTCATCAATCGGAACTCTTTTCAGACGTCAGCAATTTTCTTTGCCGTTGGCATCGTGATGATCTTGCAGTATACCGTTCGACAACCGAATCAATTCGACCAACTGCCAGCAAGTAGCGACTTTACCGGAACGGCGACAATGATTGGAATATTGATGTACGCGTTTGAAGGTCAAACGATGGTTGGTCCGGAAAACTTGCTGGGATTGGATGAGATCTAAGCGGCCGGTTTAAAGGATGATCCAGAATCATGGCAACAAATTTTAGAAAACTATTCTTTTCCAAAAAACTTTCTACAGAAAGTAGCATGTATTATATACTATTTGAATTGAGAGCTTTTTTTGCAGAGAAAACGAAATTGAGAAGTAGGATACCCGACCGCCCATCTCCCACCGAGGACCTAAAGCTCAAATAGGTTTATTTCCGATGGAAATCCTTCCATTAAGCATTTTTGGATTAATTATGCATTCGAAATTGGAATAAATATTGATGTTTTCACCATGAAAATCTCACCAAAGCGTGGGTTCCCCAATTCGGCTCACCCGAAATCCTATCGAAATCCACCGAACTTCCATCCGTCCATTCAAAAGCAAATCTTTCGTTCCAATTTCTCTGAATAAAGAAATTTTTGTTTAGACATTGATATTTCGATCCGATTTTCCTTTCTTATTATTGAAATGATTCTAGTTTCCCAATCGAAACCATTATTTCTATCAAAGAACTATCAGTCAAACGAATCTTTTTTTACAAAGTGTGTTCCAAAGTGGCTGAAAAAAAATGAAAGAATTAAGTTTAATATATTCATTTATGTCTTTCCATAAGAAAAATTCAACCTTCAGTCCGATCCAGAACCAAGCATTTGGATCAAGAGTGTTCGCTGAAATAAATATTGTTTTTTTTTTTGAAAGCAGAAATTCCTACGAAAATCATGAATTTTCAGAATTGAGTCATTTCGACTTCCTACCGAGTTTCCAAACAAAATCGTTCGCTTCCTGACTGTGAATTGTGACTAGATGGCTCTTTCTGCCCCCACAATATGCCTCGGCTTCATCGAATGTCATTTTTTGTTCGATCACCTTGAGATGAAGATAATCCTGGTTCACAACAGCCACCAAACCTTGTACCAAGAAGCGGTTTTTGCCCAATACGACCATCCAGTTTCCAGTTCCAAGAAAGTCGTCGTTCGATTCCTGAATTTCTTCGAAAATCTTTACTCGGCACTTTTTTGAAACAAATACTACTTCCTTTTCCATAAAACAAACTCACAAATCTGCCTGCAACTTCGCGATTTCGGCCGTTTTGTTTTCCCTTTCAGATTGTCTAAAGAGGAATTGATTGGATTGAGTGGAATGGGTGTTTGGGAAATGAAAAAAACTGTTTTCTTAAGTCTCAGTCGACAAGAGATGAACTCACATTTGAGCCCTCAATTCGGTCATTTTCGTTGCTCTAAAAAGAGTTCTATTAGTTAACAGTCTGTCATAACTAAGAATAACCAGAGAGGGAAGAAGACTCACAACTCGGCCTTTAGCTCCATGCTTTCGGACCTCAATTTCCTCTCGACCTCGGCATTCTCTTCCATCGTTTCGTTTAGCTTTCTTGCGTTACGGGATTGAAATACGTATCTAAATTGTCGAGTAGATATTGGAGAAGTTTAGATCAGATCAGTTAGATTACAATTTATCCAATCCGATCTGGTAAAATTCAAATTTCAATCGACTTCCATCAATCTGCTCTGATCTTGAGAGAAACCGCTTCTTTCGTTAGTTAACAAGCTGTCATAACAAAGAATAACCAAAGAGGGAAGAAAACTCACAAATCGGCTCTGAGCTCAGTGTTTTCGGACCTCAATTCCCTCTCGACCTCCGCATTTTTCTCCCTCGTTTCGTTCAACTCCCTCTCGCTGAACAACTCTAGCCAGTCAAATTCTAACAGTTTTCAACGTACAAATCGGCCTTCAACGCGGAAAAGGTCCTTGACATTTCGGCGACTTTGGAATCTCTAGATGTGTCTCAGTCTCAGATATTTCTTTAAGGGATCTCAAGACTCACATCTCGGCTTTCAAATCAGCACCAATCTTCGTCGGTCGTTCGCAGAGTTCGCAGATTTTTCCTCGAGCCTCGACGAGTTCTTGTTGGGTTTTACTCCTGAAAAGTCTTGTCATTGGGACACGCAAACCTATTTCTTGTTCATTCTACCAAATTCGCTTTATTGATTTGCTTTTCTCCAAAAAACCCACAAACTTCTTTGACAAGACCTCAAATTGATGGGATGGACGGTATCAATGGACGACGAACCCTCGTCTCTACTGCTGAAATCTAAGATCATCGAAAATCCCTTTCTGACCAACTTTGACGAAGAAATTCGATGGAAAAGAAGGAAAATCGTGATGAATAGACCGACGGCCATCACACCCATTCCGATCAATTGGTGAATTCGTTTTGAATTCAAGGAAATGGGAAGAATGAATGGAGCGACGATGCCAAAGTTCCAAAGTGAAAGTTTTGACGGCCCAAAGGGCAGGAATAACTGTTTTGACGAGCTGGAATAGATGCTTGAGAATGGAATTTTGAGCATTTAAAAGTCGCTTTGAGAATGAGATAAAAGAGTGAGATAAAAATGTCACCGAGTTAAAGGCTTCGAAAAAAAGTGGTTCCCGGGGTTCTCCGTTGTAAATGACGCTTTCCTGTTTTGAAATGAGTACATTTTTCTGTGTAGAATGACACATCTTTCATCAAAATTCATCCCCTTGAGATGAAGATAATCCTGGTTCACAACAGCCACCAAACCTTGTACCAAGAAGCGGTTTTTTCCAAATACAACCAGAAAGTCGTCCTTCGATTCCTGACTTTCTTCGCAAATCTTTACTCCGCACTTTATTGAAACAAATTACTACTTCCTTTTCCATCAAACAAACTCACAAATCTGCCTGCAACTTCGCGATTTCGGCCGTTTTGTTTTCCCTTTCAGATTGTCTAAAGAGGAATTGATTGGATTGAGTGGAATGGGTGTTTGGGAAATGAAAAAACTGTTTTCTTAAGGCTCAGTCGACAAGAGATGAACTCACATTTAGGCCCTCAATTCGGTGATTTTCGTTGCTCTAAAAGGAGTTCTGTTAGTTAACAATCTGTGATAACTAAGAATAACCAGAGAGAGAAGAAGACTCACAACTCGGCCTTTAGCTCCATGCTTTCGGACCTCAATTTCCTCTCGACCTCGGCATTTTCTTCCCTCGTTTCGTTCAACTCCCTCTCGCTGAACAACTCTAGCCAGTCAAATTCTAACAGTTTTCAACGTACAAATCGGCTTTCAACGCGGAAAAGGTCCTTGACATTTCGGCGACTTTGGAATCGCACGCAAACCTATTTCTTGTTCATTCTACCAAATTCGCTTTATTGATTTGCTTTTCTCCAAAAAAACCCACAAATTTCTTTGACAAGACCTCAAATTGATGGGATAGACAAATTGATGGATATACCTTGACGACGAACCCTCATCACTACTGCTGAAATCTAAGATCATCGAAAATCCCTTTCTGACCAACTTTGACGAAGAAATTTGTTGAAAAAGAAGGAGAACCGTGATGAATAGAGCGACGGCCATCACACCCATTCCGATCAATTGGTGAATTCGTTTTGAATTCAAGGAAATGGGAAGAATGAATGGAGCGATGATGCCAAAGTGCCAAAGTGAAAGTTTTGACGGCCCGAAGGGCAGGAATAACTGTTTTGACGAGCCTGAATAGATGTTTGAGAATGGGATTTTGAGCATTTAAAAGTCGCTTTCTGAGGTCATTACAAATAGACAGACAGTTATTTTTAGATTCACAATACTACTAGTTTTTGTGGAGGCTTTATAATTGCTTGGCTTTGGTGTGGAAAGGAAGATAAGAATCTAATAAATCGAATCTATCACCTTACATCTTTCGATTTTGCGATGTCACCGAGTTAAAGGCTTCGAAAAAAAGGGGTTCCCGGGGTTCTCCGTTGTAAATGACGCTTTTTCCACTAAAAAACGGTTTTTCAAAAAATCTGTCAGGAGAATTTGGAAAATTTTTCCTGTTTTGAAATGAGTACATTTTTCTGTGTAGAATGACACATCTTTCATCAAAATTCATCAAAAAACGCAAATTGCACCGATGTGTGTAAGACCTGAATCACTGTTTTGACGGCCCGAAGGGCAGGAATGAATTTTCTGAAAGGCTCGAAGGACTGGAATGAAAATTTTTGAAGGCCAGAAGGGCCTGAGTGTAACCGTGGACTTTTCTGAACTGTCTGAAAGGCCTAATGAGAGATTTGTACGGTCCAAAGGGCCGAACTATGTCTATTTTCCAACCCATCAGCGCAAATACTTTCACGGGTCCCCCAATTAGACAGCGGGCAAAGCGAACGATCGTGAGCGAACAAAACCGGACGTGGAGCTAGCGAGATCACGACAAGAGTCTCCGAATTGGAGACCAGGTTGGAAGCCGATTTGTGAGTGTTTGGAATGGCGTTAATTGGATGGAATCACCAGAGGCGATAGAGACGAGGGATCCAAAAATCCCCAATCTTCCATAAATGAAATGAAGGGCTTGCGTCGAAGATGGGAAGAAGTCAAAATGGAGAATACTTTATTGATTGGTAGTTGCTATTTCTTGTAGAATGCAATCTATTGTTACACGCAAAATTTTTCCCTGATCTAATAGTTAATAAAACACTTCTCCTTAGGTTTTGAATAGTTTCTAGATTTGCATGGAAACTTGCCTCATGCTAAGGAATAGAAATATCATGGAAATTTTCAGGGAACAATCACCCGAGACGATAGAGAGGTTTTTATGGTAAGGTTTTTGACAGAGAAAGTGCAACATCTCACATGTTTAGGCAAAAAACCTTCAGACACTTTTAGAAATTGACTCTGTCTAGCCAGTCCATAACTTCCAAAAGAAGAGTCCACCCAGCTGTAAAAACTAGACCTTGCTGGGTTTAGTTTCAGTGTTGGCTTTGGTTTTAACAGCCAGCTTGTCGACTGAGACTTAAGAAAACAGTTTTTTCATTTCCCAAACACCCATTCCACTCAACCCAATCAATTCCTCTTTAGACAATCTGAAAGGAAAAACAGAACGGCCGAAATCGCGAAGTTGCAGGCAGATTTGTGAGTTTGTTTGATCGAAAAGGAAGGAGTATTTGTTTCAAAAAAACCTGGAGTAAAGTTTTTCGAAGAAATTCAGAAATCAAACGATGACTTTCTTGGATCTGAATGGATGGTCGTATTTGGAACAAACCGCTTCTTGGTACAAGGTTTGGTGGCTGTTGTGAACCAGAATTATCTTCATCTTCAGGTTATCGATCAAGATATGACATTTGCTCAAGCCGAGGCATATTGTGTGAGTCGAAAGAGCCATTTAGTCTCGATTCACATTCAGGAAGAGAACGATTTTGTTCGAAAACTCGGTAAGAAATCGAAATGATTCAATTCTGAAAACCCATGATTTTTGCAGAAATGTATGCTTTATAAACCAAAAACAAGATTTATTTCAGCGAAAACTGTTGTTTCTAAAGAAGCGTTCTGGATCGGACTAAAGGTTGAATTTTTCTTATTGAAAGGCATAATGTTAAACTTAATTCTTTTTTGAGATTTTTTCAGCCACTTTGGAACGCACTTTGTAAAAAAAGATTCGTTTGACTGACAGTTCTTTGATAGAAATAATGGTTTCAATTGAGAAACTAGAATAATTTCAACAATAAGAAAGGAAAATCGGATAGAAATCATAGTTTGAATTGAAAGACTAGAATAGTTTTAAAATGTTTTAAATAGTTTGGGTTGAAATTGAAATTCTCGTATAATCGTATACTACACAAACTTAAAAGCTTAACAATTGCTAGTTCAACTTTCCACTACTTTAGGGAGGTAGTACCTAAGCACCGCAACTTGAACTCCCAATTCTATCGGTTTGTGATAGAATTTCTGGAAGGAGGAAGAGCCCGGGGTTCAATTAGCCGCTTTAGTTATCGCTTGTAGGGAAACGCCTGCCTTGGTTGCTTTAGAGGTGGTGGCTGCTCTGGTCGAGTGCGCCCCGAACGACTCATCTACGCCACTTAAGACAAGGAAATCTTTAACCCAGCGTGCCACTGTGGAAGGGGTAACCGCTTGATGTGGGACTCTAAGTGCAATCAACACTTGCCCCGTTTGGCCTCTTAGTGCTTCCGTTCTGTCTAGGTAATGCCTGAGTGTTCTCAATGGGCAGAGTGCTTTGTTGTCCGGGAACCCTTTGTAGATGATCTCGTGAGCCGGTCTCGAACCCCTGTTCTTCGTCATTGGTAGGGCGAACACTACCCTATCAGGGAAGAAGGTAGCGTTTTCCACCGACAACGCAGCCAGCTCCGAAACTCTTTGAGGGCTACAGATAGTCAACATCGTCACAGTTTTCTTTGTGAGCATTTCCAGGGACAGGTTTTTATTTTTGGGTCCCAGGGATACAATTTTGTTGACCACTAGCACTACGTCCCAGACCACTGCATACTTGGGCATGGGGGACTTCGACCGGAAAACTCCTTTCATAAAGCGCGTTAGTAGTTCACTGTTGAGCCTGCCCTCGGGATTCGTTAACATCTCCCAAAAGGTACAGATAGCCGCCTTGGCTGTGAGTACTGCTCAGTAGGACAATCCTTTTTCATTGATCGAGCTCAAATAATTCATAAGATCTACCGTGTTGGGGATGGTGGGGTTCTTATTCTCTCTGTCGCAGTATCGTGACCATGCTTTGAGGGCTGACTCATATTGTTTCCGAGTACCCGGAGCCCATGACTCAAGTAGCAAGCTTCCTGCTCTAGTTGAGAGACCGAGATTTCGCCAATGGGCGGACAGATCCTTCAAGCCAATAATCCGCAGTTCGCTTTCTGCAATATCGGGTGAGGATTGTCTAGGGCGTCTGTCAACAGGGGAACGCCTTTGAGTGGCTTCAAGGTAAGTGGTGGCTGTGTGGTCAGGCGTGCGGCCAGTGGAATCCAGCGTTGGTTTGTTTATGCTGGGGTGACTAAAATTAGATTGGCTGATTCTCTTTCCGCTTTCTCCAAAACCTTTCCGATTAACGAAAAGGGCGGAAAAGCGTAGGCCAGCTCGTGGTCCCATTTGTATCTAAAGGCGTCTACACGAAAAGCCTCCGGATCTGGATGTAGAGTATAGAATTTGAGCAATTTTGCGTTTGTCCTGGACGCGAACAAGTTCACCGTGGGTACGCCCCAAATTTTAAACAGCCCATTGGTCACCACCCCGGATAGGTTAATTTCAAGATTATCCTTGAAATTTCGCGAGTAGAAATCCGCCTCAACGTTTTGGGCGCCTGGCCGATGGGTGGCTGCGATGGTTAAATGCCTTTCTCGGTCCCAAGTCCATATTCGCGTTGCGATCTGAGATAGAGCTGGACTTCTGGTGCCGCCACACCTGTTTACGTAGGCAACAGCTGAGGTGTTTTCCAATTCCAAGAGAATGTGCGCATTGTGAAGCTCCTTAGCAAAGGTCTTCAAGCCCAAAAAGGCTGCTTCTAATTCAAGACAATTTATATGAGCCTTAGCTTCCTCTTTAGTCCAGCGACCCCCCGCGCTGTGTCCCTCGTACACGGCTCCCCAACCAGCTTTTGAAGCATCACTACTAATGACTCTATTATGGGATAGCGTCAACATTGAGAGCGGCCCTGCGTCTCCTAAGGTTTCACAGGCTTCTAGTAACTCTTTTCTCATGTCTTCCGAAATTCGGAGCGAGGAGTCACGGCCTTTGCGTCTAATGGTGGACGTAAGCTTCCTTTGTGTCTTACGGAGGAACAGCGCAAGCCAGGGGATTGCTTGGGTGTAGTACACGAATTTTCCCACCACAGTCTCGAGTAAGTGGGTTTTTGTTTTCCCCTCTGTGCTCGCTAGCGTGACCCTGGTTAAGGTTGTTAGAACTTCTCGCTTTTGCACCGGGATCGCTAGACTAGGTGGCAACGATGACACGTAGAGACCCAGATATTGATTGTCGGGGGAATGTTAAAGACTTTTCCCAATTGATGGTAAACCCTAGTGAAATCAGCGTTTGTGAGGTCAAGTTCAAATCATGGATCACTTCGTCTCTAGATGCGGCAGCTATGAGGATATCATCTAGATAGACTACGCATCTGACTCCCTGACTTCTTCAATAGTTGATGGGTACTTTCATCAGCTTGGTGAATACTCTTGGTGAATACTTTAACCCAAATGGGAGTACTGTGAACCTGTACGCCTTGACTCCCACCTTGAACGCTAAGTAGGGGGTGTGCTCTTCGCAGATGGGTACGTGAAAGTATGCATCCTTCAAGTTTAGTTTCAGCAGGAAATCTCCTGAGCGAACAACCTCGCTTCTTGATCGGACTGTATCCATTTTAAAATGGGTGTGTCGTAGTCGCTTGTTTAAAGGCTTCAGATTGATAATTGGCCTTAGCGACCCGTCTGGTTTGGGGACCGTAAAAATCCGAGAAAGGAAGATCGGTTCACCAATTTTGCATTCTACTATTGCGCCCTTGGCTTTCAGCTGATTAACTTCTATCGCAATAGCCTCTACTTGGGCGTTGGGTTCTACGCTGCCGTCTGCTGGAGTCAAAGCAGTTGTTGAGCTTTTAAGCTTGTGTAATATAATGTCACCAAAGCGTTCAAGAATTTGCTTGAAAAATGAAAAAAATATTGAGTCAAGCATAGTGACGACAGTGTCTAAAGACCTTTATAATAGAGATCAACGAGAATCGACTTTACGTTCTATCAAAGAACTATCAGTCAAACGAATTACTTTTCACAAAGAGTTTGCTATTTCGAAAATGACGGAAAAAGGCAATACTGTGGGGAAGAGCCACTAATAAACGTTCTCTAATCATGGTAGTCTGAATATAGGTAAATTATGGAGGAACCCGGGTGTTCTCATTCTATTTCTTGCCCCAAATCATTGTTGTTTTGTAGCCGTTTTCGTTTTCAGTTTTCGCTGAAATGAAGATTGATTGTTTTTGGTTGACGAATGATGACTAAAGGAATGCCCATTCCCCTCCTTTCTCTTTATTTGGTAAGAAATCCGTATTTTGCCTGGCAACAAATTTCTTGTTTGATTTGGTCTTTTCTCATCAATTCTGCTTATTTAGTAGCCCTTTCCTTTAATTTCCACTTGTTCTTCGAGAAAATTCAAAATTAAATTAAAGACTTTCTTTGTCTTTGTCCTTTTTCATTTTTTGCCTAAACTATTCGATTAAATTAAAGACTGTTTTTGATAGAAGCAAAGATTTGGCGAAAAACCCACAAATCGGCTTCGAGTTGGGCGATTTTCTTCAACGAGATGGCTGGTTCTTCTATGCGTTTGACACTCTCCTCCGGCAATTCTTCAGTCATTTCGGGCATTTCTGCAGATTTGGAAAAAGAAGAGATGCTCTGAAGACATCGAGGAGGGAAAGGAAGACTCCAGAGATTCTACAACCAACCTCATCATCCTCATGCCTCAATGTCTCAAGATTTTTGTGATCTTTTTTCTTTGTCTCGAGGTGGACTTGAAAAATTTGATGTGAGAAAGCTACTCATCATTCGAATCAACATCACTCAAGTTCAAAATCTCTCTAAATTTCTGACTCATTGCTTCTCAGTCCCAGTGCTCTCGATAAATTTCCTGATCATGATGCTGGTTCCGGGAGGCAAAGCGGGGGCTCTCAGGTTCGAGTCTGGTAGCTGATTGTCTTTTCTCTCTTTCTAGGTTTTAATGCCTTGAGCAGTTTCCGTTTTAGAGAAGCTTTGCTTAGCGATGCTTTTTCCAACAATGTTCTGCTTTAACCCAAAACAACTGAAAAAAACATAGAACAACCAAAACAACAATCAACAATGATGACACCTCGAGGAGCTTTGAATTTTGAAGTTGGAGAAGTCAAAAAGGCTCTATGAACAATCGTTTACGCCGGGGGGAGATCGATAGCTTCCCCCGCGGCGATTGAGGAACAATTGTGGCGATTTGATGGGAACGGTCGGTTCAGTTGACTTTCCCCGAAAGTAGTCTCCTGATAACTCCGCGTTTTCTCACTCACCAACTTCACACGAACTGACGGCTTTCTTTTTCTCGAAATGCTACTTTTTTTTGCACGAAATTCTATTCGAAGCGATTGTTTCAACGGCTTAATGAGTCAATCACTTCCCCGAATTCAATACTAATCAACCAATTCAGCGGAATGGGTGTGATGGCCTTCGGTCTATTCATCACGATTCTCCTACTTTTCCATCAAATTTCTCCGTCGATTCAACAAAGCGATCAATTGGATCCATCCACGTATTCTTTTCCCTTCAAATAGCTATGTTTTCAACCATTCAGATCTCCGAATGATCGAGATGAGAATCTGTCTCGTGATCGTCGTACTTTGAAGTTGGTTAGAAAGAGACTTTTCGATGATCTTAGATTTCAGCTGTGAAAAGGATTGTTCGGACACCGTTCTCTTGGGATCTTGTCAAAGAAATCTGTTGGTTTTTTGGGAGAAGAGCGAAATTGATAGAATAAACAATAAATAGGCTTGAGTGTCTCAATGACACGACTTTTCAGGAATGAAACCCAACAAGAGCTTGTCGAGACTCGAGGAAACATCCTCGAACTGCAGACGGAAATGTGGGTGAAATCAAAAATCTGGAAGGATTCAAGCTCATCTTTTTTGTATTTTGAGTACCGAGTAATTTGAGCATTCAGCGCAAGAGAGCGGAACGAAACGAAGGACAAAGACGTCGAGATGAGTCGATTGACAGCAAAAATGGCTCAAATCGAGGCGAATTTAATGGGGAAAATCGCCGAGACGAAAAGGAAGAACGACGATCTCGAAGCACAATTGTACTAATTTTGTAATTTTCTTTTTGACAAGCTCAATATATAGTAAAAATCCCAACTTTTTTCAGAAGAACTCAAAATACGGATGCAAGAGACGGAAAAGCCAAGATTGGAGAGCTTGAAGGGATAATCAACGCGTTGCAGAGCGAGAACTCTGACCTCGAAACCCAAATGTGAGTTTATTTGATATCTCTTGTCGACTGAGACTTGAGAAAGCAGTTTTTTCACTCCCAAAAGACCCATTCCACTCAATCCAATCAATTCCCCTCTTTACAATTTAAAAGAGAAAACAAAATGGCCGAAATCAAGAGGTTGCGGGCTGATTTATGCGTTTCTTAAGGAAATAGATTGAGTATTTGTCTAAAGGATCTGGACTAATGTTTTCCGAAGAAATTCAGAAATCGAACGATGAATCTCTTGAAACTGGATGGATGGTCGTATTTAGCAAAAACCGCTTCTTCGTACAAGGTTTGGTGGATGTTGTGAACCAGGATTATCTTCAACTCAAGTTTATCGCTCGACCAATGACATTTGATGAAGCTGAGGAATATTGTGCGAGTCAAAAGGGCCATTCAGTCTCAATTCACAGTCAGGAAGAGAACGATTTTGTTCAGAAACTCGGTAAGAAATCGAAATGATTCAAGTCATGATTTTTGAAAATTTTTGATTTTTGAAAAATTTTGATTTTTAAAAATTCATGACTTTGGTAGAAATTTATGCTTTATAAGCCTAAAACAATCGATGTTTATTTCAGCGAAAAATTTTACTTCGAGTCTTGTGTTCTGGATCGGAATGAAGGTTGAATTTTTCTTATTGAAAGAAATACAGAAATAAGGAAAAAATAGATAGTAATGAATTTTCAGCCATTTTCGGAAGGCTCTCTGTGAAAAAAAGATCCCTTGGACTGATAGTTCTTTGATGGAAATCTGAAATGAAAGAAACTGATAGAAATCTAATTTGAATTGAAAAAAAGTTCAACGGTGAAAAATAAAAACTTCTTTATTCAGAGAAATCCGAACAAAGAAAATGCTTTTGAATGGACGGATGGAAGTTCGGTGGATTTCACGAATTGGAAGGTTGGAGAGCCGGATTCGAACACCCACGCTTATGTAAGATTTTCAACGTGAAATATTTATCGATATTTATTCCAATTTCCAATGCATAATAATCCCAAAATGTTTCGATCAATCTGAGGAAATTTCTTTTTGTGAAATTACGCAAAGTGTTTTATCAAAAGATTTCCATCAGAAATGAACACATTTCAGCTTTGGAGCAACACTGGGACATGGGAGGCCTATTCTCCTACCAAACAGTATCGTTTTATTTGCAAAAGGAGCTCTCAGCTCTGATAAATGTCTTAAGTTCCTTTCTGCGAGCAAAAACCAATAAATTCCATTTTATTCAATCTTCTGAAAACACAAAACTGCGATGTTATCTTTTTCTTTATTTCTGAATCGTTTGTTCAAAATCTCATATAAAATGTTTTCACAAAAACCCAGAATTCCGCCTGAAGCTGCAAGTATTTTGCTCTCTCGTCGCTCCTGAATAGACTATTAGATAAACGTTTCAAAAATGTTAATGTTCAGAAAGATTGATGCTCTGGTTTTTGAGAAATTACACTTTAAAATTTCATAAAAAATTTACGAACTAGTCGGCCAGCCTAATAGACAAAAAAATAAAAATAGGTCCGTAGAATATTTGAAACTTTTTGCGATCATTTCAAATCATTTAAAAAACATTTAAAAGCAATCAGGCTCAAAAAAGTTATGATTCCAACAAATGGGTCTGTGAGTGACGAAAGAAAGCTTTTCCAATTACCCGCAGATCTCGAATGAAGAATGACGTCAAAAAAGGAGAACAAAAATCTTACAAGTGATTAAAAAAAACTCAAGAATTCCAATTCTAAAATTGAGTTTTATTTAGAATAATGAAAAAGTGTTAATTTCCCTTTTTTCCTTCTTGCTTTCCTTTTGCTGATGCTGTTGTGGTCGGGAAGAGTCGACTTGGGAATGTTAACTGAATGTTTGAAATAGAAGATGAAGAAGACAATGAAACATTGGGTGAAATGTTAGTGCAACAGAAATACTGTTCGTAGACTACCCGAGAGCCTTTCTCATTTCCATTTCAGCACTTTCAACCCTTCTCTTTAACAATCACTCCGAAGAACGCATGTCCACGAGAGATCCAGGCGGGATTTAACCAAAACTCCTATCAAGTAGCCTTTAAAACCAACCAAGTTAGATCCTATTTGTCATCCATTCTTCAAGTCGAAACCACCAACGAAGAATGATGATATCATTCCATCGATTATCACTCACAGTCCGAAAGCCCACCCCGAAGATCAATGGGAAACGTTTTGTCAAAGTTCTGCGATGATTATCGTAAGTAGACCGAGTGTTCTTCTAGGAGTCCACGAGAGAGAATGTCCACAAGAGATCAAGGTGGGACTTAACCAAAACTCTATCAAGTAGCCTTTAAAACCAACCAAGTTAGACCCTATTTGTCATCCATTCTTCAAGTCGAAACCACCATCATAAATAACATTCATAAATAGCCCACGTAAAGAGACCTTTTTGCCCACGGGCCCTGGCTTTCGAGAAAAGCGCATGCAAAGTTTCGGTCATTTTCGGCAAACTCTCACCTCACCTATAAGGGAAGAAAAGTAGCGGCGGTCTAGGGGACTGCGTTAGGCTATCAAAATAATGCAATTTTTTTTCCTGGGTTTGGTTCCTCTCGCGGCCCTACTTTTGGCTTTTCTTTTGCAAAACTTCCGCAAAACATTTTTTTCGAGTTCCTAAAGTGTTTGCTTTTAGCTTTTTCAGTCTTTTTTTTCTTTTTGAACTATTAGGTTGAGGAAAAAGTAATGTCGTTTTTTTCACAAAACTGTTTATTGCTAAAGACATAAAAAAACGCACATCAATCAATGAGATATTCTCCATTATTACTGATGGCTTGTTCCCATCTTCGTCGCAAGTCCCTGATTCCATCCTCAAAAAAATGGGGAGTTTAAGAGCCAAAATAAATGTGGATTGCTTTTTTTGATCTGTGCATGATTCCCGAGCCTTTCTCACATCAGAAGACTCCTCAACAACCGAAACAAAAAATAATCTGATGGGGCCAAATCGGGACTATAAGGTGCGTGGGGTAGAAGTTTCCAACCAAGCTCGTCGATTTTTTGGTGAGTGATTTTTGCAGTGTGAGCTTTTGCATTCTCATGCAAAAATAGCACTTTTAATGTTTCAACGCCCAATTTCTTTAAGCTTCCTTAACCCTCATCAACTGTTTTGAATAACGATCCGCGGTGACAGTTTCTCCCGGATTCAACAACTCATAATACACCAAACCTTTTGTATTCCACCAACAGCAAAGCATAAGTTTCATTTCATGAATATCGGGTTTGGAAGTTGGTTGTGGGGGTTGACCTAGAGAAAGTCACTGATTTTTGCGCTTCACATTCTCGTATTGAATCCATGTTTCATCAGATGTTAGAATTCTTCCCCAAAAATCATGCGATTTGCCTTTTTGAAGCAGGGCAGAGCTCACGATGACACGAATTGTTTTGACTCACGATGACACGAATCAATTGCTAGTCAATCGTATCAACGTCAAATGTCGTATCGTGTTTTAGATACATATTTCATTGAATTTAAACCAGTAGAAGAATCGGTAGAAACCTCATCTTTACAAACAACTTCACCTAGAGCTTCGGACCACTTCCCTAAATGATTTTGTTAAGCACAATAAAGTGAGAGGAAATGGATATGAAGAAAAAGAATTCCGTGTTTTGATAAAAAGTGATCAGAGAGTCCAGAAGGATTCGTTCTTCACTCCGTGTCTTCTAGTGATGAGTCGTGATTACCAGAAACTCGAAAAAGCTTATCAGAAGATCTCCCTCAAACTTGATAGACACATTTCAGATGATCAGATCCATTAGGGTATTTGGCTGTGAAGAGTTGCATCCAACCTATCCCGAAGCGATGAACCGTTTCTGAGGCTGGTCTCGATTCCAAAAGAAGCAGCGGTTGGATGCAATCATTTCTTCGTCGACATGGTTTTCCTCTTCGGAGGACATTCCTACAGCTACATGTCAAAAGTCAAAAGATTTCGAGAAAGAAAAAAGACGACGAGGATCCACTCATCAAACCACAAGCAATTTTACTTTTGGCTCAATTTACGTTCAAAGGACCGATAGTTAAAAGAAGACCGTCGGGTATGATGGGAACTACTGCAAGCTTTTCTTTCAGGTGATTCAACTGTACATTGAAAGAAATTATAGACTCAATTATTTATAAATATTTCTAGGCTCGAGTCGATCTCGGCAGAAGAACGATTGTGGATCGTTCACAACATGGAGTACGCGGTCACGCTGACTACTATTTCTTGCCTCAAAGCATTGTTGTTTTGTAGCAGTTTTTGTTCTAATAAGAAATCCCTATTTTGCTTGGCAACAAATTTC
>CAUEEP010000087.1:0-15066 GCA_958450365.1 Mesorhabditis belari
TAATGTCATACATACACGTGTCTAATCGTTCAATCTAAATCGGACGTCCGATTTAGATTGAACTTATCGCGGACGTCCGATTTAGATTACAGTCTATATCGGACGTCCGATTTAGACTCAATCTAAATCGGACGTCTTATATAGATTGAACAATAATATAAACATGTTTGATATATTTTTCTTAAGCGTTTTCTGTAGTTTTCTGCATTTTTCAAAGGTCTGTTACTGTCTTTTTTCTGAAGAAAAAGAAAACTCACTATAAATTATCAATAAAGACCTTTGAAAATGCGAAACTACAGAAAACGCTTAAACATCTACTAAACATGTTTTATAATGTTGTGTTCAAATCATATAAAGACGTCCGATTTAGTTGAGTCGTCCGATGAACTGTAATCCCATCGGACGTCCGCGATAAGTTCCAATCCAAATCGGACGTCCGATTTCGACCAGATCTAAATCGGACCGAAATCTAAATCGGACACAACACCGCCATATATATAAAAGTTCCCAAACAAGGCTATTTTAGAGCGAGTCAGTTTTTGCAACACGAGGCGCATTGTCGTGAAGACCCGAGCAGTCTTTTGACCTGGAGAATGATTCTTCCTTCAGTGAATGTTCACCTTTTTTAACTGTTCACTGTATTTGATTGCATTAACGCAGTCGTCTTGCTATCCAGCAACTTTCCGCTCAGTCATCTTGCTATCCAGCAACTCCCAGCTCAGTCGTCTTGCTATCCAGCACCCCCACTCCATCCCTTATCCCAGAAAACGCAGAACATAAACTTCTTCTGGTGCAAATCCCGGGCTTAGAGGGTCACTTTCCAGGGTTTCTCGCCTGGTCCCACCATTGCCGCTTTCTCCCCCAGTTCACAGATAAAACCATTTCTCATTCCTGTACAATTCGAGGAAGAAGGATTTCCTTTCGTATTGTGAAAGTACGGCGGCACTGATCGAGGCGCTGCCACTTCACCAGGGAGCCATTGAGGTCTGAGGCACCCAAGCCCCAAGTTTCGATCTAAATCCAAAGGTATGAAGGTGCCTTAGCACTGCGCACCATGATATTTTCTGCCTTCTGCTTATTTTACGAGCAATTTACTTGATTCCCCTTTCGTGGTAGGATTTTGGTTTGAGATCAAACTTTCCGAAACAAATCCGAAAAACTTTCAAAGCCGGTACGGCTGCTTCTTCCGAATCAAAGTGTTCTCCATTTAGCTTCGACGTTTTTTTGGTTCTGAATCTAATTACGATCTCACTTTTTCGTCACTGGCACAGGAGCCGCAGAAAATAGAAAATTGGAATTTAAGCGGTGGGTTTGCACCGGACTGTATTTCCTGCCCCCCTCTACCCCTGCCGCACAACGAGTACGTAGTTTGAAAAAAAACCATTTGTCTTCCAAATCAAAAATCTAAGCACTAACAATTCTTAAATGATGTCCAACTAAGAGAAAAATGCAAAAAGAATCAATTTCGACTTGTCGAATTTTGTTGATAGGTCGAGAATTTTGTCTTTTGACCTATCAATTTTCTTTCGATATCCCGGGTGCAATTATTCAAATTCCACTTTCCTGGGCCAATTTTTTTGCGTAGATTCAAAAAACACACTTTCAGCACGATTTGACGACAGTATCGCGATGAAAAGTGACTTTGAAAATTTCTAGGTTTCAACTTTTGGTGTTCAGAAGGGCAAAAACCCGATAAAATAGAAAACATAGAAAACTACTACCATCGTGTGAAGCCCAAGCTGAGCTTTCAGAATACCTTAACACTATCAATGGGTTCTGTCGAGAACACTTCCGTAGATATGGCGTATCGAAGTTGGTGAGAACTACATGGCCAGCACCGTTGATGTTTTGATTAGGTCAAAGGCAAAATTTCTCGACCTAACTCCAGCAAGAGTGACAAGTCAGAAATTGATTCTTTTGCATTTTTCTCTTAGTTGGACATCATTTAAGAATTGTTAATTACTTAGATTTTTGATTTGAAGACAAAAATTTATTATTACTCGTTGTGTGCCGTTCTATTAGTGGACGATCCTTTCAATTACAGTGTTTACTTTATGTGTTTTCGATAGTTTTTATGATCTTTATGCTTTTTATGATCTTGTACCCTTTTATGATTTTAAATAGTCGAATTTTGATATTCTCCATCTTTTCATAGCTTTTAGCTATAGCTTTCTATAACTTAATAAGATTTTCTCCGATTTTATCACTAGAAGGACTCGTAGAAAGTCTCGCCGAAAAGAATCGATCACTTTTCTTCTTCTCTGAGCAAAGAGATTACAACCAAGAACCGATTTCCGCTTTTATTTCGATTTCCACTGAATATCTTTTTCATATATCACTTCTGCATTTTTCTTCATTTTTTCATTTTTTTATAAAATAATCATTCATTTACTAAAGGAAATGCTTTTTTTCAAAAAATTACCGAAATCATTGTCAGCTTTCATTTAATCAGCTCGATTTTAATTCAGCGTTATTGTAGTTAATTAAAAAGCTTCGTTAAATCAAATACTTTGATCTAATACGGTTCCAATTCGGTTTCTATTTTGATCTAATACGCTTCCAATACGGTCCCCCATACGGTTCCATACGGTTCCTTTTTTTCATCTACTACGGTTCCATAATCCGAGTTCCTATTTTAGATCTAATACGCTTCCAATACGCTTCCAATACGTTCCTTTTTCATCTACTACGGTTCCAGCCACGGTTTCCAGTACGGCGCTTCCAATACGGTTGCTATTTTGATCTAATACGCTTCCAATACGGTTCCAATACGGTTCCAATACGGTTCCAATACGGTTCCAATACGCTTCCAGCACGGTTCCTACTTTTTCATCTACTACGGTTCCAATCTACGGTTCCAATACGGTTCCAATACGGTTCCGCTTTTTTTCATCTACTACGGTTCCAATACGGTTTCCAACTACGGTTCCTTTTTTTCATCTACTACGGTTCCAATACGGTTTCCAATACGGTTCCACTTTTTCATCTACCACGGTTCCAATACGGTTCCAATACGGTTCCTTTTTTTCATCTACTACGGTTCCAATACGGTTTCCAGTACGGTTCCAATACGCTTCCAATACGGTTTCCTTTTTTCATCTACTACGGTTCCAATACGGTTCCAATACGCTTCCAGTACAGGTTCCTTTTTCATCTACTACGGGTTCCAGCCACGGTTCCAATACGGTTCCTTTTTTTCATCTACTACGGTTTCCAATACGATTTCCAATACGGTTCCTTTTTTCATCTACTACGTTTCCAACTAGGTTCCACTACGCTTCCAATACGGTTCCTTTTTCATCTACTTACGGTTCCAGCCACGGTTTCCAATACGGTTCCTTTTTTCATCTACTACGGTTCCAATACGGTTCCCAATACGGTTCCAATACGGTTTCCAATACGCTTCCAATACGGTTCCTTTTTTCCATCTAATACGGTTCCAATACGGTTCCAATACGGATTACGGTAGTTTTCTTTAAGCTTTTAGAAAATGATTTATTTTCCTAAATGATTTATTCCCCCTAAATGATTTATTTTCTAAAGCGAATTTCACTTGTGTTTATTGAAAATTGGAACAAAATTGACGAAAAAGAATTGGAACAAAATGAAATTTAATTCTTTTTCTTTTCTCTCAAATAGTCATTGTTGATCACATTACACGTTTGAGGTCTCTTCTTTTCAGAAATTATAAGCTTTATCTTTTTCCCTACCTTAAATACTCGAATATCCTCTCATTTAGCTGGATCCTCTTTAGCTAGATCGGAAGTTTACTCTCAAATAAATCCTCATAGCTTGGGATGAGTGATTTGTTCTCAAATGTTTTAATATCAGATTAAAGTGAGAGAATGAAGAGTTTTTTTGAGTGTTTACACAGATTTTTCCCATTAACCAGCGCTTAGAAAAAATGCTTTGAAAATCGGCTTTTCTTTACTTTTTTAACTGCGACTTTTGAATTAACCCTGGTTAAACGACGCGACGCACCCTTCTATATACTGTTCTGTTAGGGTTCTGTTAGGGTTCTATTACAGTTCTGTTAGAGTTCGGTTAGGGGATTCTGTTAGAGTTCTGTCCAGAGTTCTGTTAGAGTTCTGTTAGAGTCTGTAGGTTCTGTTAAGAGAGTTCTGTTAGAGTTCTGTTAGGAGTTCTGTTAGAGTTCTGTTAGAGTTCTGTTAGAGTTCTGTTAGAGGAGTTCTGTTAGGGATTCTGTTAGAGTTCTGTTAAGAGTCTGTTAGAGTTCTGTTTAGAGTTCTGTTAGAGTTCTGTTAGGTTCTGTTAGGGAGTTCTGTTAGAGTTCTGTTAGAGTTCTGTTAGAGTTCTGTTAGAGTTCTGTTAGAGTTCTGTTAGAGTTCTGTTAGGTTCTGTTAGAGTTCTGTTAGAGTTCTGTTAGGGTTCTGTTAGAGTTCTGTTAGAGTTCTGTTAGAGTTCTGTTAGAGTTCTGTTAGAGATTCTGTTAGAGTTCTGTTAGAGTTCTGTTAGAGTTCTGTTAGAGTTCTGTTAGAGTTCTATTAGAGTTTTTACGGTGTCTTTGATTTTTGTTGCTTTCTATTTTGGTTCCTTTTATAGTGGCTGAAAATTACGTGCGCTCAACATCGGAAATCGTTTTAAACAATGTATAAAGCATAGTGGGAGCCAGTGGAAGAGGAGCTCAGTGGAAGAGGGCCAGTGGTAGAGGAGCCAGTGGAAGAGGAGCCAGTGGTAGAGGAGCCAGTGGTAGAGGAGCCAGTGGTAGAGGAGCCAGTGGAAGAGGAGCCATCTCAGATTCCAAAGCTCGCTCGATAAGGAACCAAATTTAAAGAGATTAGGAACCAAATTTCTTAATTATTAAATGTTTTTTTGTTACAACTGTAAAAATAGATATTTTTACATGTTCTTTGAAAGAAACCATTAAATTATAGCGTTTTCTTTGTCGCTTTCTTGTCGTTTTCTTGTTGTTTATTAAATTATAGTGTTTAGGGCACGTAATTTTCAGCCAGATTTTTTATATTTGTTGTTTAAGTTGTTGTTTGTTGTATTGTTTGTTTTATTTGTTGTTTATATTGTTAAATCAATCTTTTTTATATTGTTAAATCAATCTTTTTTCTATTTTAGATAAAAGAATGCCAGCAATGACGGGCCTTTTGGCCTGTGGCGTATCGGTGTTATTTTTTGGATCAATGTTTGTACCAATTAAGAAATTCGATGCTGGAGATGGTAAGCTTTTAGAGCTTTTAGAGTGTTTAGAGCTTTAGAGTGTTTAGAGCTTTTAGAGCTTTTAGAGTTTTAGAGCTTTTAGAGTGTTTAGAGCTTTAGAGCTTTTAGAGTGTTTAGAGCTTTAGAGTGTTTAGAGCTTTTAGAGCTTTTAGAGTTTTAGAGCTTTTAGAGTGTTTAGAGCTTTAGAGCTTTTAGAGTGTTTAGAGCTTTAGGTGTTTAGAGCTTTTAGGGCTTTTAGAGTTTTAGAGCTTTTAGATTGTTTAGGCTTTAGAGGCTTTAGGAGCTTTTTAGAGCTTTAGAGCTTTTAGAGCTTTTAGAGCTTTTAGGCTTTTGGGCTTTAGGCTTAGAGCTTTTAGGGCTTTTGGAGGCTTTAGGCTTTAGAGCTTTTAGGCTTTAGAGCTTTAGAGCTTTTAAGGCTTTAGAGCTTTAGAGCTTCCAGGCTTTTTAGGGTGTTTAGAGCTTTTAGAGGCTTTTAGAGTGTTTAGAGCTTTTAGAGCTTTTAGAGGTGTTTAGAGCTTTTAGAGCTTTTAGAGTGTTTAGAGCTTTAGAGCTTTTAGAGTGTTTAGAGCTTTTAGAGCTTTTAGAGTGTTTAGAGCTTTTAGAGCTTTTAGAGTGTTTAGAGCTTTAGAGTGTTTAGAGCTTTAGAGTGTTTAGAGCTTTAGAGTGTTTAGAGCTTTTAGAGCTTTTAGAGTGTTTAGAGCTTTTAGAGCTTTTAGAGTGTTTAGAGCTTTAGAGTGTTTAGAGCTTTAGAGTGTTTAGAGCTTTAGAGTGTTTAGAGCTTTTAGAGCTTTTAGAGTGTTTAGAGCTTTTAGAGCTTTTAGAGTGTTTAGAGCTTTTAGAGCTTTTAGAGTGTTTAGAGCTTTTTAGAGCTTTTAGAGTGTTTAGAGCTTTAGAGTGTTTAGAGCTTTAGAGTGTTTAGAGCTTTAGAGTGTTTAGAGCTTTTAGAGCTTTTAGAGTGTTTAGAGCTTTTAGAGCTTTTAGAGTGTTTAGAGCTTTTAGAGCTTTTAGAGTGTTTAGAGCTTTTAGAGCTTTTAGAGTGTTTAGAGCTTTAGAGTGTTTAGAGCTTTAGAGTGTTTAGAGCTTTAGAGTGTTTAGAGCTTTTAGAGCTTTTAGAGTGTTTAGAGCTTTTAGAGCTTTTAGAGTGTTTAGAGCTTTAGGTGTTTAGAGCTTTAGAGTGTTTAGAGCTTTAGAGTGTTTAGAGCTTTTAGAGCTTTTAGAGTGTTTAGAGCTTTTAGAGCTTTTAGAGTGTTTAGAGCTTTTAGAGCTTTTAGAGTGTTTAGAGCTTTTAGAGCTTTTAGAGTGTTTAGAGCTTTAGAGTGTTTAGAGCTTTAGAGTGTTTAGAGCTTTAGAGTGTTTAGAGCTTTAGAGTGTTTAGAGCTTTTAGAGCTTTTAGAGTTTTAGAGCTTTTAGAGTGTTTAGAGCTTTAGAGTGTTTAGAGTGTTTAGAGCTTTTAGAGTGTTTAGAGCTTTAGAGCTTTAGAGTGTTTAGAGCTTTTAGAGCTTTAGAGCTTTAGAGTGTTTAGAGCTTTAGAGCTTTTAGAGTGTTTAGAGCTTTAGAGCTTTTAGAATTATTTAAGTAGTTAATTATTTATTCAAAGAAGAAACCGATTAAACAATCTTTATAAAGATGGTTAAACTTTCTTTATAAAGAAGATCTTTTCAAGAAAAGAATCCTCGAAAATTTTCGAGTAAAATCTGATTTTCTTTTTAGAAAAAGAGGAAATTAGTGAAATTAGTGAAATTGGCGTTTGCCAGAAGGGATTTGTTTGCAAAAGGCCAGAAGGGTTTTTTTTCTAGGCTTCTTTGTGCAATGGGTGATGTCATCGGCGATTCTCCTTGTCGGCTTTTGCACTTTCGTCTATATTGGATTCCCCGGTTTCTACCCGTTGGCAATGCTTGGTTGGTTTGAATTGTACGATGTTTTTGAAAACACTAGCTGCTTATTTGGAAGTCACACTAAATTTTGAGAACAATTTGAGAACATTTGACTAGTTTTGAGACGATTTCGTTACCCAACTTTGAACGCGCTACTTTACTCAAGGTTTACTCAAGTTTTTAACAATTCTGAAAACACTAGCTGCTTATCTGGAAGTCACACTAAATTCTGAAAACAAAATTTCACTATTTAGTGAAGTTGGAAAGAAGTTGATTTTAAGCCGAATCTATCGGTGCATAATCTGCAGCTTTTAAGCATTTCTGTAAACCATTGCGTGGTTTATTTCTCAGCCTGGAACGCATTCTATTGTTTAACAATAAAAGCTGGATGTTTGGTGCCTTTTGGTGATCTGCTACTCGAGCTAACTTTGACCCCTCTAGTTTCTAGCCTCAAGGTTATCCCCACCCGCGCCCACCCGATCCATTCTCTAAGCTGGACATCACAGCAACTCTTTTTCCAGGTGGAATGTTTTGGTCGATCGGGAATTCGATGGCGATTCCAGTGATCTCGCGGCTCGGGATGGCGCTTGGGATTCTCATCTGGAACACAACGAATTGTTTGACTGGATGGGCGGGTGGAAGGTTTGAAGGGAGATTTGCTTGGCTAGGTTTTAGAAGTACAGTACTTTTAGAAGTACAGTACTTTTAGAAGTACAATAGGTTTAGAAGTACAATAGGTTTAGAAGTACAGTACTTTTAGAAGTACAATAGGTTTACAAGTACAATTGTTTTAGAAGTACAGTACTTATAGAAGTACAGTACTTTTAGAAGTACAGTACTTTTAGAAGTACAATAGGTTTAGAAGTACAATAGTTTTAGAAGTACAATTGTTTTAGAAGTACAATTGTTTTAGAAGTACAGTACTTTTAGAAGTACAGTACTTTTAGAAGTACAGTACTTTTAGAAGTACAGTACTTTTAGAAGTACAGTACAGAAGTACAGTACTTTTAGAAGTTCCTTTAGAATCCATTTGTATTCCCTAGAAAATTCTAGATTCGGTCTTTTCGGCATGAAAGCAAATCCACCAGAGAGCTCGATTCTCAACTATTTTGGGCTCTCGTTGGTGCTTGTTGGGTGAGTTTTTGTTCTCATTTCCCACACAAGAGTCCGCCAGAAGGCGTGCGTTTACAAAGCGAGCGCAAAGTACATCTGAAAAAGAAGACAAGTGAAAAAGAAGACCAAATTTTTAGTGGTTTTCTTTTCTCTCGAATCCGAGGTGGCAAAGCGGAAGAGGAGCCGGCCGAGGGAAAAAGGATCACTTTGCATCTGGTAATTATATAAAATAGTAATTAGATTGTGAATATGAGAATTCGAATATGAGAATTCGAATATGAGAATTAGAATCTAATAATTAGCTAGGTCTTTTCTTATATTGTGGCAAAGCTGAAGAGGAGCCGGCCGAGGGAAAAATGGGGGGAGCTGAGCTCTAACCGAGAAAAAGGGGAGCTCTAACCGACAATAGCAGCGACTATTGTCTCAGCGACAATAGCAATAAACCTTCAGTTATTCAAAAATAACCTTTTCAAACCATTCTATTCAAGAATAACACCAGCGAAAACTCGACAGAAACGGTGTGTGCCATTTTTTCTTTGCCCAGCTTTTCTTTAAAGCTTGAATTTAAATTCAATTCTTTAATTTCAAATCTACAGCACTGGAGAATGAAATATGATATTTGAAAGATGAAAAAACGTGGAATTAGGCTCGCGTTGGAATTTTCTCATTCCTAAAAGGCACCAACTTAAGCTGGCCTTTTGACTCGAGCTTAAGTCTAACTTATAGCTTATATAGCTTATACACGCTGGCTCGACAGGCGCTGCGGTGGTCTAGTGGATAGTCTGCACTTACAAGGAAAGGCAGTAGACATGGAAAAAAATTCCAAGTTGAACCTACAGCACTGGGCAATGGAAAATGATATTTGAAAAACGATCGTCACTTTCGCGCGTCTGTAACTCCGTTGTTTTTGAGTTTAAACGACTAGTGTTATACATTTTCTGAAAGCTCTTTTCAAGGGCTACACAATGATAATATTAATATTTAGAAATACGGTAAAGACAAGGGAGTTATAGACGCGTGAAAGTGACGATCTTTTTTCAAATATCATATTTCATTGTCCAGTAGTGTATATCGATCGAAAAAGCTATCTGTATTGTAGTCTTATTTAAAAATAAACTAGAGAGGTCTAGAGAGGTCTAGAGAGGTCTAGAGAGGTCTAGAGAGGTCTAGAGGGGTCTAGAGGGGTCTAGAGAGGTCTAGAGAGGTCTAGAGGGGTCTAGAGAGGTCTAGAGAGGTCTAGAGAGGTCTAGAGAGGTCTAGAGAGGTCTAGAGGGGTCTAGAGAGGTCTAGAGAGGTCTAGAGAGGTCTAGAGAGGTCTAGAGGGGTCTAGAGAGGTCTAGAGAGGTCTAGAGAGGTCTAGAGAGGTCTAGAGAGGTCTAGAGAGGTCTAGAGGGGTCTAGAGGGGTCTAGAGAGGTCTAGAGAGGTCTAGAGGGGTCTAGAGAGGTCTAGAGAGGTCTAGAGAGGTCTAGAGAGGTCTAGAGAGGTCTAGAGGGGTCTAGAGAGGTCTAGAGAGGTCTAGAGAGGTCTAGAGAGGTCTAGAGAGGTCTAGAGGGGTCTAGAGGGGTCTAGAGAGGTCTAGAGAGGTCTAGAGGGGTCTAGAGAGGTCTAGAGAGGTCTAGAGAGGTCTAGAGAGGTCTAGAGAGGTCTAGAGGGGTCTAGAGGCCAGAGAGGTCTAGAGAGGTCCAGAGAGGTCTAGAGAGGTCTAGAGGGGTCTAGAGAGGTCTAGAGAGGTCTAGAGGGGTCTAGAGAGGTCTAGAGAGGTCTAGAGGGGTCTAGAGAGGTCTAGAGAGGTCTAGAGAGGTCTAGAGAGATTCTTTCAAAGCTAGCGATGACTTGCTTACTTCTAAAGCTTCTTTTCAGGTTGAATTTCGCTTGATTTTCAAATCCATAAACTCAAATCTTTAAATTCAAATCCTTAAATTCAAATCCTTAAATTCAAATCCTTAAATTCAAATCCTTAAATTCAAATCCTTAAATTCAAATCATTAAATTCAAATCATTAAATTCAAATCTATAAACTCAAATCTTTAAATTCAATTCTTTAAATTCCCCAATTTCTATATGAATTTATTATCTCAAATTTAGCATGACGCGGAAAATGAAAAGTTGAGTGCAACGCCTGAGCAATCCGATGATGAGGTTTTGAATCGAACGACGAAAGTTGATGGAGCCGAAGTGAGACAAGAAATGGGGGCACGAGGACGAGGAGTGTCAGTGAAATGTTTTGCATAGAGATTGAAATTGGATTACCGATCAGGGAAAATCAAAACAATAGTAAAGAATTGAAAGGAAAAATAAATGACCGGAGAAGGGATTGAACCCTCGACCCCTTTGACCCCCCAGCCTTTCCGTGCTCTGAGCTCTAACCGACTGAGCCATTTGGTCCCTTGATCGCGAAGAGAAAAAGGGAAAGACAAGGGAGACAAAGAAAAAAAAAAGGAGAAATACGTTGAGGAAGTCAGGTCAAAAATCAGTCAAAAGCCTAGATAAGGCTTTTTTTCACCTCACGGGAACATGACCTCATGGTGTAGTGGATAAGTATCTTGTTTCCAGAGCGAACGGTCAGATATTCGCTCGGGTTCGATGCCTTTCACTGCTTTTCATTTTGTTTCGATGTCTAATTGCTCGAATTCAATCTATTTTAACTTATTATAAAATCATGATTAAAATTATAAAATAAAATATTATAAAATCTTGATAACAAACGAAAAAAGGAATTTTTGTGGTAGATGCCATTCGGTCAGAGAAATTTAGGCTGACTTTTGGGTTTTGAAAGCATCCTTGATATGCTGCCTAATGCCTCACTGTAGCTATAGCTGCCTAATGCCTCACTGTGCCTTATAGCTGGGATTTAGACCTTTTAGCTGGACCTTATAGCTGAGATTTATAGCCTATAGGCCTTAATTTTAGTACAAGCCTATTTACTGCTGATAATTGAAGATCTTGAAATTTTAAACAAATTTCTAGCGATTCTGGAAAGCACAAGAGCATCAGAGCTCATAAAAATCGTTTAATTTTAGTACAAGCCTATATACTGCTGATAATTGAAGATCTTGAAATTTTAAACAAATTTCTAGCGATTCTGGAACGCACAAGAGCATCAGAGCTCATAAAAATCGCTTTATTCCGGAAATTTTTGAGTCGGGGAACCGGAACCAGGACCCTCAGATTGGTAGCCGAGCGCGCCCAGGCCGCTCGACCACCGGAGTTTGCTTACTTTTAAAGCTAAGAAGTTCCATAATTTCCGTGATATCCAGATCGGAAGAATAACAGTTTAATTTGGCAGAATCTCTGTGTTTTTTCGGTTTTGAGAGCTTGATTCGAGATCTTCAATAATTAAGTGGAAAATTTCAAAAATTCAACCAAATCAAAGTGTTTTTTCGTAAATCTGGAACTCACAGCACATTTTGTGCCTTTCGTTTCAGCGGAATTCTTCTTGCTTTGATCTCGGGTTGTTTCTATGGTTTAACGTTCGTCCCAGTGATCGTTATGCAGGATAATCCCGAGAGATTCCCTTTATCCAACGGTTAGTTAGCGGCAGCTTTATGGAGCTTTTAGAAAGCCTTTATGCACCTTTATAAAGCACCTAAAGCCTCTAGAAAGCCACAGTTCAGCAAATCGACTCCAGAATTTGTTTTCAGGACGGGATGAGCTACATCTTTTCGCATTATTTCGGCATTTTTGTCACTGGCACCGCGCTTTTCGTCGGCTATTCGATATTCAAGTAAATAAAGTACTTTAGACTACTATTTACAGTATGTTTTCAAGAAAAAACAAGCCAACAATCAACAACGCAATCACTCTACCAGCTTTTGGCGGTGGCTTGTTGTGGGCAATCGCACAATCGTCATTTTTCATCGCAAACGATAACTTGTCCCAAGTAAGTACTTTGAGCTCCTAAACGCACTCTTTCTAGTGCACTGACAAAATAGAAACCTACTAGTTTCATTGAATCAAAAAAAGAAAAGAAATTGGCGGAGGGTGGACTCGAACCCGAGCAAGGGCCGGGAAATCGCTTTGTATCCAAGCCCCTTATCCACTAGGCCACCACGTCACATTGACAAGGGCAGCGAGAAAAGCCTTTTAACCTGGGTTGGGGGTTTTAGCTGAGCTGGTTGCTTTGTGAGTTTTGACGCACCGTTCTTAAGCGTGGCCCAACTAGCTGGCCTATCTACTGTAACCAGCCTATCTACCGTAGGCTTGCCTAGCTACCGTATTCCCAATCTAGGCCAGTTACCGTAACCATTAGACTACAATATCTTCAATTGACATGTAAGTTCACCCCTACTGGGCGCCTGGCGATTACGGTAGCTAGGAGAAGGATTACTGTAGCTAGGAGAAGCAAGTGTTTGTGCACTTTGAAAAGTCTGACTGACCATAGTAACTAGGGCAGAGCAAAAACTTGCGCCGCCGGGACTCGAACCCACTACCTTTCCCTAATCGGGTCATTGTGCTAAACATTACACTACAAGGCACTTGATCTCCCTTACTCCAGAAGGACTGTACGTACTGTACTTTGAGCTGAATTCTGTAAACGAAGCCTTTCTATTGCGCTGAATTCAGAAACCAATTTGCAGGCTGTCACTTTCCCGATCATCACCACTCTGCCCGGTTGTGTGGCCGCTTTGTGGAGCATTTTTTATTTCAAAGAGATTCAGGTGAGGAAAGAAAGTACAGTAGTCAAAGTACGTTGTTAAACAAAGTACAGTCGTCCAGTAAGTTTGTAAACGCGAGTTTTCTAGCATCAAAGTTTTGTTATACTTCTTGAGTCGAGTTTCCGCTAGTCTTTCAAGTGGTAGGTGAAGGATTCGAACCCACCTCTTGATCTCAATTCATTCCGTAGACAACCAACAACTCAGTCACTACAACTACGATGATCGTTTAAAGAGAAGCAGCATTTTCCGGTTTGTCTGCCCGTTCGTTCGTCTGTCTCCGTCCGTCCGCCGTGTCCGTCTGTTCGCCCGTCTGCCCGTTCGTCCGTCCGTCCGTCCGTCCGCCTGTCTGCCCGTCTGCCCGTTCGTCCGTCTGTCCGTCCGTCTGTCCGTTCGTCCGTCTGTCCGCTCGCCCGTCTGTCCGTCCGTCCGTTCGTCTGTTCGTCCGTCTCGCCTGTTCGCCCGTCTGCCCGTTCGTCTGCCCGTCTGTCTGTCTCGTCTGTCCGTCTCGTCTGCCCGTTCGTCTGTCTGTCTGTCTCCCGTCTCTCGTTCGTCTGCCCGTCTGCTTCGTCCGTTCGTCCGTCCGTCTGCCTGTCTGTCTGTCTTCGCCCGTCCGTTCGTCCGTCCGTCCGTCTGTCTGTTCGTCTGCTCCGTCTGCCCGTCTGCCCGTCCGTCTGTCTGTCCGTCCGTCCGTCCGTCTGTTCGTCTGTCTGTTCGTCTGCCTCGTCTGTCTGTTCGTCTGTCCGTCTGTCTGCCCGCCCGTCTGTCTGTCTATCTGTCTGCCCGTCTGTCTGTCTGTCCGCCCGTCTGCCCGTCCGTCTGTCTGTCCGTCCGTCCGTTCGGCTCTGTCTGCCCGTCTGTCTGTTCGTCCGTCCGTCCGTCTGTCTGTCTGTTCGCCTGTCCGCTCTGTTCCGTCCGTCCGTCCGTCTGTCCGTCCGTTCGTTCGTCTGTCTGTCTCGTCTGCCCGTCTGTCCGTCTGTCCGTCCGTCTGTTCTGTCTGTCTGTCTATCTCGCCCGTTCGCCCGTCCGTCCGTCCGTCTGTTCGTCCGTCTGTCCATCCGTCTGTCCGTCTGTCTATCTCGTCTGCCCGTCCGTCCGTTTTGAAGCTGCGAAAAGCAATGAAAAGCTTTAATCAATAGCTTTTATTTCATAATAAACCTTTCCTACATAGATTTCTTAAAGATTCTTTAAAAAAACCTTCCCAAACCCTCCCAAAAGCTTTGCAGGGTAAGCGCAACTTCATCTTGATGGCGATCGCTGTCTCAATCACACTGACCGGTGCCTCGATTGTCGGACTCCTCAAAAGTCATCAAACTATAGATTATTGTAGAATTTTGCAATTTTTCCTAATATTTTCATTATTCCTTTTCTTCTGATCTCTTTACATTCATTTCCTTTTTTGGTTTTCAGTTCAAATCTTTCCCCCCTTTCGTTTCACTTCAAAATTTGTGATTTAAATGAGCCTTTAAAATATTGAAGTTTTTTTGGAGTTCAAAATGATTCAAAATTCGAGTTTAAAATTATTTTTAGACTTAGAAAAAGATAAAAATAAAGATTTTGATTTTTTTTTATCAAACAAATCGATTACAGAATTCGAATTCGAATAAAGAATTTGGAGAAAATTCGGAGATAAACTTTGATCTATTAGTCACTGTTTTAAGGGAAACAATGGCTTAGCAAGGGTGGCTAATCGCGGCCGGGTGACGATAAATTTTTTACGGTAACCACTCGTGCTTTAGTTTTAATATCGCTGATTTTATTATAAAGAATAAAAATCACCTGGCTAGAGTGATTTGATGGGGTTTACAAATTTTTGAGACACGTGCTGCGCTTGAGGTAAACAAGATCGGCACCATCAGATACGTGCAGCCAAAGGTAACTTCCATTTGAGAAAACTTAAACCATAAGCGGGCTACAAATGAAAAAAGATCTAATTGTGTCAATCAAAAGCGCTGAAGATGTCCTTACGATGGAGGAGGATCCAGTCACTTTTGGTGAAGATGCGCTGGAAATTGATAAGATAGGAAGCCGATTTGTACTTCGCTGTACTTGAGTCGAACTTCGCTGTAATCTTTGAGCGAAGATGAAAAGTGAGCAAGAGGAAGGATTATAGATTAACAATTTATTTTTTATTGCTTTTTGTGCTTTTATTTTGTTTCTTTAATTATATTTGTAACCAAAACTGTAAACGACCTAGACTGTGCTGAGGTGTCTGATGAGTGACGGATCTTGTTTT